>BQNB010143121.1:0-17033 GCA_026074375.1 Tanacetum coccineum | reverse complement strand
TGATTCTTTCTAACTACGAGCTATGCTATACTAAACAATACACGGGGGTGACCGAGACTTTTTCATAATCCTAACAATAAGCTTCTACTAGTGTTCGGGGTCTAAACATCCTCACAGCTAATTTCACATCAGTTTGCAGACCGACATTGTAGAAACTTATTAACTGATCTACAGGCAAATCTACTCTACTGATCAACTTATCAAAGGCATTTTGATAGTCCTCAATTGTAGTAACATGCCTAACATTTTTTATTTCAACCACAGGATCATCAAAAGTATTACCAAACCTTTGCAAAATAGCATTCCTATAGTTGTTCCAATGTACATTTTCCCCCATTGGTCTAGTGTATTGCCTATTCCATATACTAGCAACATCAAAAAGATGGAGTGAAGCAAGTTGTACCTTTAGATTGTCAGCCACATTGTCCACCAGAAAGAATTGTTCACATTTGTACAACCAGCCCCTAACATCATCACCTCCAAACTTAGGAAACTCAATTTTTGTCATTCTGGTAAACTAAGAAGATTAAAGACCTCTACTTGTTCCTTCCCCACACATCCAATTAGTTTCCAAAGTTCTGTTAGCATTTCGCATAGTTTCATCAATCATGGCTTCTAATCTAATTGTCAAGGTTTCAAGTACTACATTTACTTGTTCAGTTACTTGTGCCGACAAAAATTGTTGTGTTGTTTCATCCATGGCACTATTATTTTGTGTCTGATGATATATTGGATCAAATCAGGAGTCACAAACCTCACTGTTACACCAGATAGAGTATTATACTACAATCTATTGTACAATCCTAACTAACGTATTTGTGAAATGGAAATGGATCAATCAAGAACGTGTTTTGATGCAAATGGTCTAGAATGACCAGAATTGATGTTTGTACAGTGGTGATCAAAGATCAAGAGCTTTGGTGGTGGTGTAACTGTTTAACATATTTGTAACCGAATTGTAATAGATTGTAACAACTTTAACAGAAAATCGCCATTAATAGGAGCTAGGTAATAGGACGAAGCTCTAATGGTGTACCATATCTTACAGTTGGAGCCTTAGCTTCTGATGCCGTACACGTGACACTTCTAAGTGATGATTGACCTAAAGCCTACTAGGCTACTCTAAGAGAATCTGCCAATACACAACCAACTCCACCCAAATGAAGCCTGAGCTTCCGAGTAACCCAAGCTTCCGATAAAAACAAGGCTTCATGCTAAAGACAAAATAGAATATCTTGTGGACCCAACAAGGGATAACAGTTATCCTTTATTCTCGCTCGTGCAAACAACCGCACATTGGCACGATCTCGGAGCCTCGACAGACAATCTCACATTGGCTGAAGAGGTCGTGCCTCCCTCGACCTATCTGGTTGACACATAGCATGATCTAGGTCATTCCTATTGTTTCCCTATAAATGGCCAACTCATTTGTACATTTCACGTATGTTTTTATTTCCTCTCTACTTTCTCTCTCTAAAAATACCTACCACTTACATGACGTCTTACTATCACGTAATAGCCGGCTCGCAGAGTCCATCTATGTTTTCCGACAAACCCAAGTGTTTTATCTTTGTCTTATTTCAGATATCTTTACCACGCTTTGAAGTATCTAAGTCTGCTTTCAACGCAGGCTCTGATCAAGAAGGTGCAAAATATTGTATGACGAGTGGCACACCCAGTGGGACCCGTGAATACTGATTCGTATGGTCCTTTTTCCCACCCTACCTTTGATACTTCCGTTTTTTATAACAACCTGACGATGGAGGATAACGCAAGACCTTCATAGCCAATAGTTATGAGGTCAGTCGTGGTAGCTCTAGAAAGTCAAGAGAGGGAAGTCACGGGGAACCCCCACATCACCACCCAAACACCTACAAATCATGCGTCAAACATAGCCTCCACCAGTCGCACGCTACCAATAACCCCTTTACACCCTGACACACAAGTAGTTGATGAAGCCTTCGTAATGGCAAATTACTCACCGTTTGAGCCTCTTGTAAGGAGACGGGTGAGGAAACTAAGGTTAATAGGCGTTGCGACTTGTTTGGAGTACTCTAGTTAAGACGTAGATGTAGAAATGCATATGGAAAGGCCATCTGGGTTTCAGTCGCAACCTCAGATAAACACGAAAAGCCAAGGCACACAAAATATTTCGCGGTTGTTGGCAGCCCACCTACGTGAGAATGAAAGAAGAAGACGAACTCTCTCGCCTATGCAGGTTCATATGGGAACACAATTACTAAATGTAATCAATCAGACTAGTATATTGAATTTTGTTTCATTAATCATACTAGTATATTGAATTTTGTTTAATCACACTAGTATATTGAATTTTGTTAGCTACATCTTGTCAAAATCATGTGTTTGCGACTATTTATCTTTGAAGTCAAAATTAGATCCCATTCAAGACGTGGCATATAATTAATGGCTAACATACCGAAAGCCGACTTTGAAAATAATACGAGTAATTATTATAAACAAATAATTGAACAAGCTATGGCGGTGTTTACCATAAAATTATAAAAGTGAACTTAAAAAATCTGATATGTTGCAATTGTGCTATTGTTTTCAAGCTAAATAATATTGATACGCTAGACCATCCGTAATAAAGAGGTCATGACTGCGACCCCTCTCGTCACGACTGTGGCCACATTTGTTACGACGACCTTTGGACGAACAAGTCTTCAACCAAAATGATGCGTACTTGGTTCACTGGATGATGCGTATTTGGATGATCGAGTCGTGTGAGTTAATTTGTGGGCTCAATTTAAGTTGTATGATATTTTGTTATGGGTTATATGTTTGTATACAAGTGAGATATGTTTAAACCGTGAAAAAAATTGTTTTGTTTTGTCAGTTTGGTTGTGGAAAAAGTTATAAAAAGAAAGCTTATATGTCATTGATGATTAGGGTGATGGTGGTACCTTATTACACTTAATTTTAAGTATTTAAACAAACGCTCGTATTTCGTTCGTATCCATACTTTATAAAAGGATAGGGCAAAAGTTCATTTGCATAATAGTTTCTATCCGCATACCAAGGGACAAATCTCCACCATCCATTTGATGAGGATTAATCTAAGATTTAAACTTAATAAACCTAATTTTCTGCCACTATATAAAGTCTTTTTTTATTTCTTTTATTTATTTTTCTCACTTTTTATCACAGTTGGTGTGTGTTTTCTCTCTAACCGTTTCTCACCGTTTCCCATTTTCCCTCCATCAATCGGTTACACCGATCTTCATCATTTTTTTTTCGATCATCATTAATCGATTATTATCATCATCTTTAATCATTCATTTAATTATCATCATAATCAATCGATTATTATCATCATCATCATCAATTATTCATAATCGCTTATGGCTGTTTTTGATTTGAATCAACCTGCAAGTTTACTCTCAGAAAAAGATGATGTAGCTTTTAGCAGTTCAATTAATATTGGATTTGATTCACATGTTGTATCTGTTAGCAGTTCGATTAATATTGGATGTGATCCGTTTGCTTCTCATGATGATAATGCAAGCTGTGAGTAAATTGCTTATTATAGTGTAATATTGCTTATTTTATAGTTTAATTTATTGATTAGCTGTTCATTATAGTTTAATATTGCTTATTAATTAAGCTGTTAGTGTAATTAGTTTTTAACATGTTGATTTTGCTTTAAACAGGTTGTTATTTTGTCTTATTTTTGCTTATTTTGTAGTATTATTTTGCTTATTAGTTAACTCCGTATGCGTAATATCACTTGTGATATCTTTGTTATTTTGATAGTTTTTTATGTTTACTTTGTTATGTGTTTGTATCACTAGTGATATTTTATATTTTTTTACTTTTTCATGTTAACATTTTTGTTTTTGTGTTATGTATTGTATCACTAGTGATATTTTATATGTTTTAATATTTACTGGTTAAGATTTTTATTATGTGGTATGTGTTGTATCACTAGTGATATTTTTATATGTTTTGAATTTTATATGTCTTGTATCACTAGTGAGATTTACTGTGTGTTTTATTACTTTTTGTTTTCAGCTTCTAATATTTTGAAAACTCCTAAAGCTGTTATTCATCATGAGTTTATTGACACTCCCGGCGGATCAGTTTATTGGGTTCCTAGAGTTTCTGCTAGTGTGTTACCAGTATTGGGGACTGTTTATGATAGTCTTGATGAATGCATTGAGGTGTATAGGAAATACGCTTCAGAAGCAGGTTTTGGTATTAGATTATCTTGTCAGAAACGATTGAAGTGTGGTTATGTGAAACAGAAGTATATAGTTTGTAATAGGGAAGGGTGTCCGAAGGAAGTTTGGTTGAATACTTTAGATCCTAAGAAGAATGATAGACAAGTAAGGTCTTCAAACTTTAGAGTTTGTGGTTGTAAGGCACGTGTTGTGTTTGATATGGTTGCTCATACCTCAAAGTACACTCTTACTACTTTTGATGTTGAACACAATCATGAGCTTGATAGGGTTGAGTATAAGCACTTGTCCAAAGCTGAGAGGAAGTTGACTTACAATGAGCAGCTATTTATTATCAAAGCTGCAAATGCAAACATTGGTGCTGTGAGAGCTTAAAATTTGTATACGGGTTTGAAAGGTTCATCATCACTCGTGCATGGTACTCAAACTGAGTTCAAAAACTTCACACGTGGCTTTTACTGCTTCATTGGAGATAGCGATGCTCAAATGCTCATTACTAGGATGTAACAGAGGCAAGAGTTCACAAAAGACTTTTCTTTTGACTATTTCGTTGAGGATGCTGAGCTTTGTGGTTTATTTTGGGCTGATGAAGTTGCGAAGCGCAATTACAAGGAGTTTGGTGATATCGTATCTTTTGATGCAACATATAAAACAAACAAGTATGCTTTCTTGACATTTAAAATCTTTTTGAGATATTTTTTTAACTGCTTTTTGTATAATTTTTGTAATTCATTATCACTTGTGATTTTTATCAGGTACAAGATGGTTTTTGTGCCTTTCACGGCTATACACAATCACCAAAGATCTATTAATGTTGGTTCGGGACTTTTGAAGAAAGAAACTGCGGAAGCTTATGGATGGTTACTTATAGCCTTCAAGAAAGCTTTTGTCCGTCCTCCTAATATAGTATTCACCGATCAAGATGGAGCGATGCGACTTGCTGTTGTTGTCGAGTTTCCTGAGTCTAAGCATAGGCTTTGCATGTGGCATATCATGCAGAAGATCCCAGCCAAGGTATTTGTTTTTGAAACTGTCGAGTTTACTTCCAGAAGTGATTGACAAAGAAAGTACTTCGGAGAATGTTGATGAAGAGATTAATTTGCATCAAAAAGTGACAGGACATTACAAGGTACACATTTTGAATATCATTTATCATAATGTATATTTTTCAATTTTTTTACTTTTATTGTTAAAAATATGCTATGAAGTATCACCTGTGATATATGAATGTAATGATATTTTTTCTAATTTTTTATTTAGTGTTTTTGAAGTATCAAAAGTGGTATTTTCAGTTTTTATTTTGTATTAATTAGAATGTTACATTAAGTATCACTTGTGATATAATGATATGTTTTTATTATGAAGGTACTTTATTACAAAAGAGATGGTTCAGTTTCCTGCTGTTGTCAGCTTTTTGTTCGCTCTGGGATTTTATGTCGACACATATTTTGTGTATTCAAGAACTTCAAAGTGTCTTGTATTCCAGATCAGTATATATTGAGGCGTTGGACCAAGGATTTGATCCCACCTGATTTGAGACACAAAAAAATCGTTATGGTGAGAAGAATGAAGCAATTGAGAAGCTTGCAATGGAGGCTTCTATCATACTTGATTCATGTGTACATATTTTGAGGAATAATGAGCCAATGTTGTCTGTGTTTGTAAACAAGATGAAAGCAATAAAGTCTGACCTCGAGGCTGAGTTGCCAATTGTTCCAACCCACACAGTTTTTGATTTTGTTCAAGAATTTGTGGGTGTTAAGAAGCCTGATAAGGTTAAAGTAAAGAATCCAATAGGTGTGAGGCCAAAAGGACGTGAGAAGCAGAAACGTATCAAGAGTGGAAGAGAAATATCAATGAAGAAAAGTATGAGGAAAAATAATAAAAAAAAGAATGGCTGTGGTGTTTGTGGATCTACTTATCACAATAGGCGTACTTGTCCACAGAAGAATGATGTTGATGTCTTATATCCTGCAGTAGTTGTTCCTGGCGGCAATGATCATATAGATGGTGGGCTCCGAGACGGTCCTTTTGCAGTAGTTGTTCCTGGCGGCAGTGATCATGTAGATGGTGGGCTCCGAGACGGTGCTTCTAGAAGTGTTTCAGTTTAAGATGTGTTTTGTCACAGTTCGAGTCTGATTTTACTTTCATACAAAAAAGAAAAAAAAATTAGTACAACTCATGGATTTTTCTTTAAAGAATTTTTTTCATTAGGTTTCAATAAAGATTTTTGATTATTTTTGTTATTTAGACATTTATCTGTTATCACTTGTGATCAATGTTCTGAAAGTCTCAAGGCGCACTAAGGCGCAAAAAGGGTCAATGAGCCTTGAGGCGAGGCGCATACCAAAGCGCGAGATTCATAAATATGAGTCGCACTAAATACACTAATTTTTTTATGACATATGTCACACTTTTATGCGGATTGAATAAAACAAAATAAAATTTGAGATACTTAATAGTTAATACATCTAACAAAGCTCACATTTAAACCAAAAATATCAAGCAATCAAGTGAAGCAACGTATCAATATTCAAGCATAATGCCACATTATCATGATAATACTTCATAAAGAAACTACTTGATGAAACAAATTAAGAGACTTCAATCTAAGACGTCAAATTCCACATCATCATCATCTAAGTTTTTGGTTTGTGACTTACAAGAAGCCTCTTCAAAAAGTAGACAATATACATATGACATGAAGTGATTACATATATGTCAAATTAAAAAGAGAAGTTGAATAAATGGAGGAATATGAAGAAAATTGGAGGCGCTTGTTTCACTATATTATATGTATTTAATTTTCTTTGTTAGAGTTATTATTTAGTAGATTATATATAAAGACCCATGTGATTTTGTATTTGTGTCTCAATATTAAGATAAAAAGACCCAAAACCCGTTACATGTGCAAGGCGCGACTAGTCCCAAGGCGCAAAATCCCAAGGTACTGCGATTATTATGGGATTTATGCATGTTGTGAGCCTCGATCTAAAAAAATCCCAAAGGCTGGAGCCTCGAGGGATTTAGGGAGTAGGCGCGCCTTAGGCGCGATTTTCAAAACATTGCTTGTGATATTATGTTATTATCAATGCAACAGTTTTTGTTTTTATATTTAATGTTTATATCTCTTGTGATATTATATTATATTTTAGATCCAATAATTTTTTGGTATATATCTAAGTGGTTAGGGGTTTAGGGTTTTTTGTTATAGATTTTAGTGGTTAGGGGTTTAGGGTTTAGTGTTTAGTTTTTAGGGTTTTTTGTATAGATCTAAGTGGTGTTTAGAGTTTTTGGTATTGATCTAAGTTGTTAGGTGTTTAAGGTTTTTGGTATAGATTTTAAAGTTATTTATATATCACTTGTGATATTTTACCTATTGGTTTAGGGTTTAGGGTTTTTGGTATATATCTAAGTGGTTAGGTGTTTTGGGTTTAGGGTTTTTGGTATAGATTTAAGTGGTTAGGTGTTTAGGGTTTTTGGTATAGATTTTAGTGGTTAGGGGTTTAGGGTTTTTGATATATCACTTGTGATATTATACCTATTGGTTAGGGGTTTAGGGTTTTTGTCATAAATCTAAGTGGGGTTTAGGGTTTTTTGGTATAGATCTAATTAGGGTTTAGGGTTTTTGGTATAGATCTAAATGGTTAGGGGTTTAGGGTTTTTGGTATAAATCTAATTGGGGTTTAGGGTTTTTGGTATATATGTAAGTGGTTAGGTGTTTAGGATTTTTGGAATAGATTTTAAAGTTATTTCTATATCAATTGTGATATTATAACCCATTGGTTAGTGTTTAGGGTTTGTGTTTAAGGTTTAGGTTAGGATTTAGGTTAGGGTTTTGGTATAGATCTAAGAGTGGTTAGTTGTTTTAGGGTTTTTGGTATAGATTTTATTGTTAGTGTTTAGGGGTTAGGGTTTAGATTTTTCTAGTATAGACTAAGTGGTTATGGGTTTAGGTGTTTTGTTATAGATCTAAGTGGTTAGTGACTAAGGTTTTTGGTAATATGATTTAAGTGGTTAGGCGTTTGGATTTAAAGGTTAGGGTTTAGGTTTCTACCGTTTTATGGTTTTGTGTTGGGTATAGACAAGTGGCCTAGTTTTAGGTTAGGTTTACGTTTAAGGTTTAGGGTTTAGGGTTTTTAGTAATAGGTCTAAGTGGTTAGTGGTTTGAGGGTTTTGTGTATAAATATAAGTGGTATAGGTGTTTTAGGGTTTATGGTTAGGGTTTTAGGGTTTAGGTTTAAGTGTAGGGTTTAGGGTTTTTGGTTAATAGATGAAGTGGTTATGTGGTTTAGGTTTAGGATTAGCATTTAGGGTTTAATGGTTTAGATTTTAGGGTTGTTCGTATAGATCTAAGATAGATTAGTGGTATTAGGGTTTTGGTATGATCAAAGTGGGTATGTTTAGGGTTTTTTGTATAGATCTAAGTGGGGTTAAGGGTTTTTGGTAGAGATCTAAATGGTTTAGGGTTAGTGATATTTAGTATTGATTTTATTGGTGTAACCCCCCATTTTTTTTTACAATATAGCAGCGTAAGCTAATCTGGGGTATTACTTCATGGATACAACAATCATAATCATAGAAAACGACTCAAAAGAGACATTGTTGGAAAAATTTAGTTATCATTTCCATTATAATCATAGGTTTTGACAAATTGCAAGTCCCAAAATTCTAAATATTAATGTTTGAAATGAATCAGTATCTGCCATCTTCGAGTCCATACCACTCCGTACCGCAACTTGCTCAATTACCTGAGATAAACATGCTAAAAAGTCAACACAAAGGTTAAGTGAAATTCATCGTTTGAATGTGTAAAAATTGAATACAATTTATTCATAATGGAAATATTGGCATTACAATAAAATTATCAGGAGATCTGTGAAATTCATAGGTTTGAAATGTAATAGTTGAATACAAGTTATAATGGAAATATTGGCATTGTAGGGACAATTATCATGGGGAACATTATTATTGCATCTAAGCTCATGACACCAATACGTTAACAAGGAAGATCACCGTAGTGATATTGGTTAGGGACAGATGTCCCCGTGGAAAAGGTAACTTGCCAAGGTTACCTATTAGGACAAATATAGTGCGTTTGGCTACCCCAAGCATGGGTATACAAACGGGAGCCGTCACCCCCAATAGATCTATTCACAATATTCGCATTCACTCGCAATGCAAGTAATTAATGGTTTATGATATAGAAATAATGGCACTGGAAGCTACTTAGGCAATAATATATCTAGATAGCATACATATCTGGATAGCATACATTTAGAAAACACTTGTATTCATGGTTTATAGCAGGTATCACAGGTTTATAAAGTATTCAAAAGATTAAAATATGGGGTTATGAATTCATTAAGTCTTTGAAAAGTAATCACATTTGTTATAAGATAAGCGAGTATGTAAAAGAGTTTGTAATAAGCATGTATCCCCCTCGCGGGTTTATAAAACATTCAAAAGATTGAAATGCGAAGCTATGAACTCACCTGATAGGTAGTTGTAATAAATATTCCAAAATGAAAGCTGACAACTTTATCACAATCTTAACAGGAAAGGTTGATATAGCAAAATGATAGTAAACAGCTACGTCACGTAACCTGAGTAAATATGACAAGTCTTAGGAAGATTGTTGATTGAAGCAATTCTATATACGTAATAATAAAATATATAATAATAATAGAAAATTACCAAACTACCCTTGAGGACAAAGGTAGTAAGGAAAATTCTCATAATTATATATAATACTACGTATATTTACCGGGAAGTATGATTTCCCGGGTCATATTTCCCCATGATTTGTGAAATTGAGACCACGTTTGTTGCTTGGACAATGATTTAAATTGGTTCGAATATGATTTGCTTTCTAAAATCCTAAAAGTGAGCAAATTAAAGGATAATTAAACCTAACTTTAATAACGGGAAATTAAACTTTAGCTAAAAACGCAAAACGGGAACCCTAAATGGTAATTAAAAACCCTAAATTTCCAAAATTAAACCTAAAATGAAATTTTCAATTTTAATATACTCTAATTTACTAAAAAACAAGTTTAAAGAAAACTAGAACAAAAATGAAATTGAAATGAGCTTAAAAACTCGAAAAACGAGAACGAAAACTAATCCCGTTCTTTAAAAATTAAAAATTTGATTATTGTATATCACTTGTGATATTATAGCCCATATTGTTATGGTTTAGGTTATGGTTTTAGGGTTATTTCTTATGGATTTTAGTGGTAGTGTTTATGGTTAAGTTTATAGTTTTAGTGTATTATTGTAAAGAACTAAGTGGTTAGGGTTTTTTAGGTTTTTCAATATAGATTTTAAAGTTATTTTGTAATATCACTTGTGATACCAAATAACCCATATAGTTAGATTGTTTAGGTTTTTGGTAAGATCCAAGTGTTAGGTGTTTTAAGGTTTTGGAATAAGATCCAAGTGCTTAGGTGTTTAGGGTTTTTTATATAAATCCAAGTGGTTAGGGGTTTAGGGTTTTTGGTATAGATTCAAGTGGTTAGGGGTTTAGGGTTTTTGGTATAGATCCAAGTGGTTAGGGGTTTATGGTTTTTTGTATAGACAAGTGGTGTTTAGGTTTTTTGGTATAGATCCAAGTGATTAGTATTTTCGGGTTTAAGTGGTTTTTGGTTAGTGGTTAGGTTTTTAGGGTTTAGGTGTTTAGGGTTTAGATCTAAGGGGTTAGGTGTTTATTGTTTTTGGTATAGATTTTAGTGGTTAGGGGTTTAGGTTTTTTGGTATAGATCCAAGTGGTTAGGTGTTTAGGGTTTTTGGTATAGATCCAAGTGGTTAGGTGTTTAGGGTTTTTGGTATAGATCCAAGTGGTTAGGGGTTTAGGGTTTTTGGTATAGATTTTAAAGTTATTTGTATATCACTTGTGATACTATACCCATTGGTTAGTTGTTTAGGTTTTTTGTATAGATCTAAGTGGTTAGGGGTTTAGGGTTTTTGGTATAGATCCAAGTGGTTAGGTGTTTAGGGTTTTTGGTATAGAACCAAGTGGTTAGGGGTTTAGGGTTTATCTGTATAGATTTTAAAGTAATTTGTATATCACTAGTAATATTGTGATACGGTACCAAATTGGTTTAGTTTTTTAGATTTTTGTATAGATCTAGTGGTTAGGGGTTTAGGGTTTTTGGTATAGATCCATGTGGTTAGGTGTTTTGTTTTTTGGTATAGATCTAAGTGGTTAGGGGTTTAGGGTTTTTTAGTATAGATTTAAATTTATTTGTATATCACTTGTGATATTATACCCATTGGTTACTTGTTTAGGTTTTTTCTTATAGATTTTAGTGGTTAGGGATTTAGGGTTTAGGGTATAGATTTTAAATTTATTTTTATATCACTTGTGATATTATACACATTGGTTAGTTGTTTAGGTTTTTAGTATAGATCTAAGTAGTTAGGGGTTTAGTGTTTTTGGTATAGATTATAGTGATAGGGCTTTGTGGTTTTTTTGATATAGATCCCAGTGGATTAGGTGTTTAGAGGGTTTTTGTATAGACCCAAGTAGTTAGGGTTTAGGGGTTTTGATTACTATATTTTAAAGTTATTTGTATATCACTTGTGATACTATACCCATTGGTTAGTTGTTTAGGTTTTTTGTATAGATCTAAGTGGTTAGGGGTTTAGAGTTTTTGGTATAGATCCAAGTGGTTAGGTGTTTAGGGTTTTTGGTATAGAACCAAGTAGTTAGGGTGTTTAGGTTTTTGGTATAGATTTTAAAGTTATTTGTATATCACTTGTGATACTGTACCCATTGGTTAGTTTTTTAGATTTTTTATGTAGATTTAAGTGGTTAGGGGTTCAGGGTTTTGGTATAGATCCATATGGTTAGGTGTTTTGTTTTCTTGGTATAGATCTAAGTGGTTAGGGGTTTAGGGTTTTGGTAATATTTATAAATTTATTAGTATATCACTTGTGATATTTATACTATTGGTTATTTGTTAAGGTTTTTTCTTATAGATTTAGTGTTAGGGTTTAGGGTATAGATTTTAAAATTTATTGTATATTCACTGTATGATATTATACACATTGTTTTAGTTGTTAGGTTTATTTTAGTATAGATCCAAATTGGTTAGGGTTTAGGAGTTTTTGGTATAGGATCTAAGTTGATAGGGGTTAAGATTTTTGGTACAGATCTCATTGGGTTTAGGATTTTTGGTATATTAATCCAAGTGTATATGGTGTATTAGGTTTTTAAAGTATTCCAACTTGTGATATTATAATTCTTCTTTTTGTGTGTGTGTTATCACTTGTGATATTTTGTTAAATTTTAATCAGTTGCAAGTCTTTGTATTTCTTTGTGATATGAAAAAATTTAATCAAGAACCAAATGTGATAAAATGCTATATTAAAAGTGTTGTTTTCCATAAGAAGTTATTATATAAGTCTATTAACTATCAAACATATGTTTGGCAGTTTTTGTCTGTTTTTGGTCATTTAAGCTCGTTTTTGGAGGTAAAAGATATGTGTAATTAAGCACTTATCACATACATACTTTTCATGTCTAAATTAAGAATCTAAATAAAAAGTACTAAGTTTTTCTTAAACATGAAATTCAAGAAAAATCATTGTCGATTGCTTCCTCCTTTACCTGCTTCATTCATCTTTTTTGCATAATCAGACATCTTTTTCTGATGAACGTTTACTTCATGTAGTAATATTTTTGCTGCAATTCTTGATCTCAAGTTATCCATCTGCATCCGATGATTTTTTTCATTTTCAGGCAGCAAGCCTGTTTTCCATTGTGATGCAGTTGATCCTTCATAAAGCTCCATATGCATGATCATATACAAACCATGATCTATTTTTTCTTCTTTTTTCTTCCATTTCATTTGTAAGTTTGTTGCTTTTTTAGTTACTGTCAAGTTCCTGTTCTGCATTTGAATTTTGATACATCAACAGGTGCCTTCCAAACACGCTCCTCTATAGAAATTAATAGCTAATTATTATTACAGACCAGCATATATTGATGTGATATCTCTTGTGATATTATATTGCATTCAAAAGAATCAAAATATTAGTTTAGAGGAACAAAAAATTATTACCACAAACTCAACATTGTCTTTATATTTTCCTTCGTATGTTGCATCAGATTCGCTGTTGTCTATTATCACCGATTTTCCTGTTTTGAGGTTGAAAACAATGAGGTAGTAATGGCCGTGAGCAATAATTGGGAAGAATGCCTGTTTCACAAAAATATGAAAATATTTAAAATTTTAAATAATACAAGAATCTCACTAAACAAATTAATAAAATATTTTTAATATACCAATTCGATGTCCTCCATTTGCATTTTTTCTACGTCGTTTTCCATCTGAATTAACAGCATTTCGTGAAACGTGTCATGCTAGATAATTTAAGATGTAAAAGAATATAATATTTTTTTAAGAAATTAAAAATATCCTACCATCATTGATGTATAAAAGAAATGACGTTTCATATTCATCATTTTGAATTTTTTTCTCGTAATTGAGTATAGAAACGTATACGTCGATCACTGAAGTATCAATTTCAAGCCCTGGTGCCAGTGATTGAATATTCATTCTGAACAAAATCAGACCTTCATCGTCATTGAAGACTTCTTCTCTGTGTAAATTATCACAAGAGATAAGCCATAAGCATAGAAACTAAACAGATAAAAAAATGATATAATATCTATAGTGATATTTTTATACACTAGTGATTTATCTCTAGTGATATATCAAACATACTTATATCTCTATCATTATCATTTGTGATATTTCAAGTGACAAACAACATTCTATAAGTAAAAACTAATGGATACTTACTCTTCCTCTTCTTGTGTTCTGAATATGCTTCTTCCCAAAAGCTTCTCATCCTCTGTAAGTTCTACAGCTGGGTCCACCGTCTTGTTTACGTATTTGGATTTTAGTCCCATTTTCTTTTTCTTTTTGATTAGAATATTCATTTTTTCATATGTTGGGCTTGCACCTAGGTCAAATGTCGGCTGAGAACCTTGGAGTGAATTAACTATGCCGAAAACGGGACTTTCCTGAGAAGATGATCCTATTTGATCCTTTTCTCTTTTTCCTTTTCTTTTTCGTTCTCGTTCTTGCTGTTGAGCGTTCTTTCTTATCTCAGCGGAGAATTCACGCCCTTTTCTTATAATTTCTTCTTCATTCTCTAAAAAACTATCCCAATTTATATCATCTGTTTGATCCTTCTTTTCAGCACTCGTTTGTGTTGGAACAAATAGATGTTCATTTTGTAAATAGTATTCGCCAAATGTTGGGTCATCAAATGGATCGATTTCTTCATTTATTTTTTGATTTGTTGCCTTTTTATTTGCCTTCCGTTCTTCTTTAATGTTATCAGCTTCTTTGGAAGTCCCCGTTTCTTGTTCATCTTTTTTTTCATTACATTCAGCTCTCATTAGCTCATCTTCTGATTGAGAAACACCTTTTTCATCATTTTCTTCATCGTTGTATTGCAAGTTGTTTCTTTCCTCTTGTTGAGTTTCTGTTACTATCTGAACGTGATCTTCTTCAACTGAGTCTGTTTGAGTTCCATAACTCTTTTCATTATCATCTCCAACTTGTGAATTATCATCGTCGTCATCATCAGATTCGGTTGATGAAGAAGAGTGGTATTCAGGTATATTAGGTTCTTTAAAAATCACCTTCATCTTGTCTCTCAGTTGAATCAGCCTTTCATCATTTTGAAATTTGATCAAGTTCTCATTGATCTTTTCTTCTATTTCTGCTTTATCTATCAAAATGCTTTCTATGCTTTCTTCTATCAGCTCATAGAGTTCCTGTAAATAATTTTTTTAATAAAAAGAGCATTATCACTTGTGATATTTTGAATAATAAACTATCCTCATTTTTTATGATTTCCATATAATATCACTAGTAATATTACATGTTACTTTAGTTTTAGTTTTTTCAGATATGTTATACCTCATCTCCTTTTGTTATTTTGAATAAAAAACTTACGTAATTTTTATGATTGTCATACAATATCACTTGTGATATTACATATCATTTTGCTTTTAGTTTTTTCAGATATGTTATGCATGTATTGTATCACTGGTGATTAATAATTATAAAGTAACAAATTTGTTTTTTATAACTCACCTCCTTTTCTTCATTCTCTTCTTTTTCACCTACATCGTCTAGTATTTCTGCAATTCCCATATAGTAATTTTGAAGTTCGGATATCTCTCTTTTTTTCAACAGCCTTGTGTTCCAGCTTTTGAATGCTGGTACTCTTCTCTTGACTTTGAACGTATCAATTTTTGTATAATGTAGATATGTAAGCTGTTTCATGAAAAATTTATCAAATTAATACATTAATAATCAGATGTAAATTGATTTCTTAAACATAAAATTAAAAAAAAAATCTAACTTACCATCAAGAACATCACTGGCCCATAGTAGACAACATCCTTTTTTTCTTTGTTTTTGACCAATCAACTTTCGACACACTTGCACATTCTATGATGTATGAGCACCAGTCAATGTCACTTACATCATCTCCTTCAAACACATTCCTCAACACTGTGAATTTCAAACATGAGCTGTTCTCACAACTTCCCAATGTGTTTGCAATCAATGTCAGAATGTTCATCCTGAACATATAATCAGTGTTTTTTGTGTCAATGATTAAATCAGATAAAGCTTTTATTGTGAGCTTATTGATATTTTTGAACTGATCTTTCCATTCTTCCAAGAATGGATCGTTGTACTCTCTTTGTCCTTCTCTTTCCAATTTCCTTCTTCCCATCGGCAAACCAAGAACTTCTTTCACTGTTTTGGGAGTAATGACTATGTCTCCCATTGGACACTCTAACATCATTTTTCTTGTGTTAAGTATGTCAACAACATAGAAAGCCAATTTGGTTGGTATTTCAACTATAGGAAAATCAATTAAGTTTCCAAATCCCATCTCCCTTACCACCCTTTTCCTTTGCGGAGTTAATCCACGCATTGCTTCAAATAGTGGCCTCACAGTTGCACGTCCTTTCAATACTCTATTAAAACTTTGTTTCTGAACTCTTTCATTCCACATTCGTCTTCAACATCAATTACCTTCTCTTTTCCTTTGTTTTTGACTTTTCTTTTTTTAAGTTTCTGCCTGTTTTTGTTTCTCAAGTCTTTCATTCATTTCACTCTCTTGTTCAACGTCAACTACTTCTTCTTTTCCTTTATCCTCATTTTTTCTTGTTTGTTGATTATCTGCCTGCTGTTTTTTAATTCTTTTATGCTTCTCAGCCAAGAGCTTTGTTTCATCACTTCTTGTCCATCTACCAGGAGATTTTTTCTCCTCACGTTTTCTTTTTCGCTTTGCTTCTTTTTCTGCTTTGCTTTGAATATACTTTTCATTTGAAGCTATCCATTCTTGGTAGTTGCTTCTTGAAGGAAGTATTTTCTTACATTCAGATCTTGGCAGTTGCTTCTTTATTTTTGATTTAGGCCTATCTTTATTTGCATTACAATTTACCAAAAGTTATTTATGTTGTCATATGATATCACAACTATATAACATGTGATATGACATATGATATTCAAAGTGATATATAACAAATGATGTTATATATACTTCTTTATGACATGTTATATCACAAGTGATAACACAAACAATACCTCAAGTTATATCACAAGTTATATCATAAGTTATCA
This sequence comes from Tanacetum coccineum, assembly GCA_026074375.1. Lineage (NCBI taxonomy): Eukaryota > Viridiplantae > Streptophyta > Magnoliopsida > Asterales > Asteraceae > Tanacetum > Tanacetum coccineum. Next base: position 169 of record BQNB010143121.1, on the reverse strand, counting down.
CAAGTTAGACTGGTTTAACATCATTTTTATCCAAATATGAAGACTTATTAATTTTTTTATCTGCCTTTAGTTTTATACTAAAACTTTAACATTGTAACACCCCCAAAATCAGGTCGCAGCGGAATGGTAACATTGGGGTGCTACGTCAAAGTACAAAAATCAAGATATA
>BQNB010143120.1:0-17033 GCA_026074375.1 Tanacetum coccineum | reverse complement strand
GGTCTTTTAATTCCGTTTTTAATGGAAAAAAAGGTATGTGTAATTAAGCACATACCAGATGTCAATGTGCTTGGATCTGGAGTGGTGGACATTGTTGCAGCATAGAGCAATAGCACCCATGCATATTGCGAATACAAGGTCGGGTCTGTTGGCAGTGAGGTACATTAGGGAGCCGACCATACGACGAAATTAAGTCTGGTCAACTGGAATCCCTAAGGGGTCCTCATCCAGTTTAAGTCGATCCAGCATGGGTGTATCAACAGGGTCACACGAATCTATCCCAAATTTCTTTAATATTTCTAGAGCAAACTTTGATTGATTAATAAAAATGCCTCAAGGATTTTGAGAAATTTGTAATCCTAAGAAAAAAGACATTTGTCCCATCATTGACATTTGAAATTTTAGACTCATCTCATTGGAAAATATGTCACATGTATCGGATGGTCTGGATCAACGAAACCCTCTGGTTGACTAACATAGACTTCTTCCTTCAAATCGCCATTAAGGAATGTTGTCTTGACATCCATTTGATAGATGATCATGTTTTTACTGGCGGCATTGGCGATGAAGATTCTTATAGCCTCGATGCGTGCAACCGGTGCAAAGGATTCCTCGAAATCAATTCCCTCATCTTGTCGATATCCCTTGGCCACCAACCTTGCCTTGTTTTTCATAACATCACCGTACTCATCAAGCTTAACTTTGTAAATCCACTTGAGAGCAATAATCATGATATAGTTTGGTGGAGGTACTAATTCCCATACTTGAATTCGATCAAATTCGTGAATCTCATCTTGCATGGCTTGAAACCAGCAGTCTTCAACTATGGCAGATTTGAAGTTCTTCGGTTCGACTTTTGATAGTACAGAGTTATACAAACACCACAAGGCATCGGTTGCAAGTTGTTTTCTAGTGGATATCGGTCTAGAGGGATTGCCAATGACATTATAAAGCGGGTGATCCTTGCTCCATTTCCCGAGATGATGATGATGTGTTTGAGTGACATAGGTTGATTCAGCTGAACTGACATCCCCGGATGATGATGCTTCAGAAATAGGTTCCGGAGCAAATACGTTTACGAAGGGCTCGTTATCAACAAGAGCAAACATATTTTCTTCCATGATAGTAGATTTAGCTGCAACGCCTTGTTGTAAACTAGGAGATTGTAATACCGAAGATGGCGGTGAATGACTTGAAGAAGGTGCATCTTGATCAATGGTAGTAGATGAAAGTGTACCGGCTGAGTTGACTGAGACTGGAACTACTGGAGCAGGGGAAACTGGTCTTTCAACACGAGGAGGTTCTAGGTATTCATCGAACATTAGTTGGAATAAAATCTCCAGTTCTTTATTTGTAGGGGGTACATAAGGTACTGCAGGAACCGGATTGGGTACGAGCCTTGAACTTATCTGTCCAGGCGTCAAAAAAGTAGGAGCGGGTCCTGTACAGAGATGCACAGGAGCCATTGGCTCAGACAGCTCATCGAATTGAACGCGAATAGTTTCCATAATTCGTCAGGTTCTTTTGTTGTAGATTCTGTAACCCTTTCTGCTTGGTGCATAACCAACGAAAATTCCAATATCAGCTGTTGATTGTAATTTTCTAAGATTCTCGCTATCATTAGTAGGGTAACAAAGAGCACCAAAGACTCGGAAAAAGGTAAGATCAGGCTTCTTAGCATGCACCAGCTCATATGGGGTTTTGTTATGACGAGTGTGAATGAGGGATCGATTTTGGGTGTAACAAGTGGTAGCAACAGCTTCTGCCCATCGAAACATCGGAGCTTTGGAAAATATCAGCATTGTCCTAGCAGCCTCCACAAGAGTACGGTTCCGTCTTTTGACAACGCCATTCTGCTGTGGAGTCCTGGGAACTCATTTTTGGTGAAAAATGTCGACACGTTCATAATATTCAGTCAGAACTTGATTAACAAATTTTGTGCCATTATTGGTATGGATGTATCTGACAGTGTTGTTGAGACAGATTTGTATTTGCTTCAGAAAATTGATAACGACCTCTGACCCAAGTAAACCTCGAATAGTCATCTACGATGTCTAAGATGTATTTCTTCCCATTAATTGTTTGCACTCGCATAAGTCCACATAAATCCATATGAAGGGTATTAAGAACTTCCAAGTTGGTGTTTTCAGCTTTGGGTGTGTGGGTATGCTTTTTGCTCTTCCCTAGTTGACATGCGGAGCAAAGATGATCTTTCTCAAACTTCAATCTAGGTAAACCTCTTACTAAATCCTTTCTGGCAAGGTCATTGATGGTACCGAAGTTCAAGTGGTTCAACCGTCGATGCCATAACCATGATTTGTTCTTGGAGGCTTTGGACAACAAGCAGATTGGGGAGGACTTCATCATGTCTTCAACCGAGATAGTGTACAAATTAGAACCACGAGAACCTTTGATTAATTCAACACCATCAGTATCGCGAACATAACATGAGTGCTTCCTGAATGCTACTTCGAGATCAGAGTCACAAAATTGTCTGACAGAAAACAGATTATGTCCCAGTCCTTCCACATAGTATACCCTGGAGATCACACTGTCACCAATCACGTAATCTCCATAACCCATGATAGCACCAAAGTGGTCATTCCTGAATCTAACTGTCCCGATGAACTTTTTTACAAAATTCCTGAGCCGTGAGCGATCCCCCGTCATATGTTTTGAGCAGCCTGAGTCCAAATACCAAAGGACGATCTGTATGACCTGCATTTGAAAACAGACGAAGATGGAGAGTTTGGAAAGTTGGATCCCTAATTTTGTTGGGTTCCAGTTGGTTAGCATAATAAATTACCCTACTCTCACGTGAAGTGGGAATGCTACCGGGAACTGCCTGGTACGGTTGGTTTTTACGTTGGTATCTAGTTAATGGTTTCTGATATGTGTTACTTAATTTCCTAGTTATCACAGTTTTACTAGTACTAACGTTTTTCATTTGCTTAGCAGGCATAACTTTCGATTTAGTGAGCCTAGTTAAAGGGCACTGGTCTCCTAAGGTGAATGTCCTTCCTGTGGGCATCCATTGATAACCTACATTGGTAAGTATTTTGCCTATTGGTTTCCAGACTTGCTGAACTTTACGCACAACATTTTTAACAGAGGGGGATGCATTCACAGAGTGCAAATAATTAACCACATACATATCATGATTTGCAGAAATTAAGCATTTGTTGCATGTCTTGCAAACAGAATGAGAATTCGAATTAATTACAGTACGCTGAGAGCTAATACTAGAATCAATACGATTCGTAGTTTTCAACCTAAACTTATTAGTCCTTGGGTGTTCTTCTACTTTCTTCTTGTTGACACTCTTAGCCGGCAAGATCCTATTTTTCTTGGTATTGCTCCTAGGCTGTGATCCGCTAGCATCAGTGCAACTGTTTACTCCTGTAGAAGGAGGCACAGGGACATTAGTCTTCTGAATGTTTAGTTGCTCTACATATTTATGTGTGTTACTATTTGATGTTTCACATTGGTCCTCAAAAGTAACTTGCTTTTTCCTAGTTAAAGGGGTAGCAACATGGTTTATAACACCTTGTGTTTTAGGTCATTGTATGACATTATGTAATTCACAATTTATTTTTAGGGTTTTACGCGTTTGCTTTTAAATCGTAATCGTTAAGCTAAATCGTGTAAACTAAAAATGATCATTCAATGTAAACGGGCATTAAACGATTAAACGTTTACATCAAGCAAGTGTTAAATGATTATTTAGAGGATAATTATTATCATTGCACATTTTATTTTTATTGGTTATGTTAAGTGTTTACGTTTCACGATAAAGTACATTTAGGCCTACCCGGAAGCACGTTAACTTATCTACGCTTCATCAAATACCCAAAATTTGTACCCAATACTTAAAGTTTATTTAAAACTTCAAGTATTTATCACTTTATACATATTCTTCATGAAAGAATTCAAACCAAACCCTACAATGTACAAATTATACATTGTATTTGATTTATACTACATTATACTTTATATAATGCAAGTATTCATTATATAAAAGATCAAAACATATCCTAACTTATACACAAGCATGATTTCGTGTATATATGACTAGGAGGATAAGATTGGACCATAAGGGTGGAAACTTCACATATATCTACATACATGACATCTTGCATCAACTTGAAACTCATGACTAGCGCCAAACTTATCCAAGATAAGCTTTTACTTCTTTCCAAGCTTTCCACCTTGAATACTTACTATAGACATCAAATATCTTCATAATATCTTCCAAGTAGTATATATATGCATGCATATGTGAGCTAGGGACTTATACACTTCACTTCATTACTAGAAAAATCACAAAACTCTCTCTTCCTCCTCTCTACAACCCACGGCTCAAAAACCTTAACAAACCAAATCCATAGTTTGATTTTCTATCATTATACAAGCATACACACATCATATTTAAGGTATTCTAAGAAGGATCCAAGACTTGGTTAAGCATTTGCAAGCAAGGAAGCAAGAAAAGGAAATTAGGGTTTTCAAAGGAAATTAGGGTTTTCAAGTGTGCTAGCTTTGGTTTTTTTAATCCTAAACAGGGTTCGTAGATTGTGTTTTCTATCATCATTGTTCATCATAAGGTCCTCTTCAAACCTTTATATTTTCATAACTAAGATTTTATGTGTTCATATGTTATATTTAGCTAAATCACCATTTAAGGTACTTTTGAATATGTAAAATGGATATTTAATTATGATTAATGTTATATGGACTTATTTACAATCGTCTCAATGAATGGTAATACTGTTAAATAGGGATGTATAAGTGTTCTAACCATGGTTGGTTAAAGTGATGAACATTTTATGAGCAAATTAGGGTTTACTAATGTTAACTTATGAGTTAGCAAGTGAAAATGGTAGTTAAATTATTATCTTGAACACACTTAGTAAAGTATGATCTAATGGACTTTATATATGTAAAACATAAGATAGAAATGTATAAAAATATTTCCCTTCTTGTGAAGTGTTATAATAAGGTGTTGAGCTGAATGGTACAAAAACATGCTTTAAAAACAATGTCTAAATCTTAAAACTCCAATTTCTGTTTTGGTTCGATTTTTGGGAAGCAGCCATATTAGGTTTATAAATATAGTACATCTCAATAAGGATTCCTAAAATGATTAAGAATTACTCGAAAAAAACAGGGATTAATAACTGAAGAGATACACTAGTTACGTGTTTACGACGTAATATACTTTATAAAACTTATTTTATAAAAAGTTTACTATTGTCATGGCAGAAAACTTATACTTTGTAAACATACAATATTATGATAAAACACTTTTAATACACGAGAAAGTGTTCGAAAAGAATTGCCTAAAAACAGAGCATATACCGAATAAGTTACGACTTAAAACGGGCTTTTACGTTAATTAAAAGTATAAAAACGAATTTTTTTGCTGTTTTGAACAGTATAAAACTATTCAGCACTGAATCTCAAAAACCTAAAAATGTGATTTTATGTTCCCTCGTCTTATTACGGAAAGCCCCGTAGGGCGTATGAACCGCGTGAAACGGGCTTAAATCGACACAAGTTACTGTCATTTTTGCTAATAGGTGGTTATTATAAACGTTTTTACTTTATAAATGCGATTTCACGTAAACGATTAGATGGTGATATTAGCTATATAGAATATATATGTTATTAGTTAATCGAAGTGCTATATTACTTGGGAATTTCATAATGAGGCTTTTTCGGATGGCGTATTGACGAGTTGTTGGATTTACGATTTAAAGTGTCCTAACTCCTCGTACGTCATGTCATGACCTCTTAAAATTATGATAGCCGAACGATAGTACGATGATAACTATTTAGTATTATATACACAGTTATGTTAGACAACGTACTTGAATACTGATTCGACTTATATTAAACTAGGTTGCATTCGGAGTTAGCGTGACTCGTTTTTACTTGGGATATTTTGTTATCAGTTTACTCACTCAAGGTGAGTTCATAGCCCCATGTTTTAATTTCTGTTGATTAGCATGAGCAATAGCATGATTCTCAGGTAAAGTGGGAAGGCGAACGAGAACTGCCTGGTACTGTTGGTTTCTACGTTGGTATCTAGTTAGTGGTTTCTGAGCTGTGTGACTTAGTTTCTTAGTTATCACAAATATACTATCACTAACATTTTCAGTTTACGTAGCAGGCACGACGTTGGGTTTAGTGAGCCTAGTTAAAGGGCACTGTTCTCCTAAAGTGAATATTCTTCCCGTGAGTCTCCATTGATAACTAACACTGGTAAGCACTTTTCCTGTTGCTTTCCACACTTGCTTAACTTTCTTAGGTATCCAAACTTGCTTAAATTTGCGCACAACATTTTTAACAGAGGGGGATGCATTCATAGAGTGCAAATAAGTAACCACACACACATCATGATTTGCAAAAATTAAGCATTTGTTACATGTTTGGCAAACAGAATGAGAATTCGAATTAATTATAGTACGCTTAGAGATAATACTAGAATCAACACGATTTGTGGTTTTTAAACTAGACTTATTGGTCCTAGGGCGTTCTTCTACTTGCTTCGTGTTGACAATCTTAGCCGGCAAGATCCTATTTTTCTTGGTATTGCTCTTAGGCTATGACCTGCTAGCATCAGTAAAACTGTTTACTCCTGTAGAAGGAGGCACAAGGACATTAGTCTTTGGAATGTATAGTTGCTCTACATGTTTGTGTGTGTTACTATTGTACATTTCACATTGGTCCTCAAAAGTACCTTGCTTTTTCCTAGTTAAAGGGGTAGCAGCATGTTTTTTATCTCGTTGATTGACGTCTTTTGGACAAGTGCCAATAACATATTCTATTAGTTCCTGAGAGTGTTTAGTGTAAAGGCAAGCAAATGCAAGTGAGCTATCTAATGGTCTTTTAACCTTAGCTTCCTCTACGATCCCGCGAAGGGTTTCCACACTTTCTTTAAGGTGTTTGAGATAATCTAGATGCACTTCCTATTGTTCCTATCGCGAGGGGGGAATTGGTTCAACATCTATTGCATACCTACGTGTGGCAAGAACTCTTGGTTTTACAGAATCCATAGTGATGCATTGCAAATTTTCATGTATTTGGGCTTTTACATTCTTATTTTCAGTTAACAAGGCAGTTGTTTGTTCGATATGTTTGGCACGCGTGATCTTAATAGAATCATATAATTCCTTGTAATGCTGCTTAATTTTTGCATTCTCAGTCCTAAAAAGCTAATTTTGTTCTTGGAGAACTGTGACTTTGTCAGTTAATTGAGTGATCTGAAAATCTAAGGCCCTGAAATTAAGAGTACGGTCGGTTTCACTACGGGTCTCGTTTAATTGAGAGATTTGCATTCTCAATTTTTTGATAGTGTTGTCCTTTCCTTGAATGGAAGCTTTTATTTTTTCGATTACAAAAACTGAGTCAAAATCAGGAGCATCTCGAGCGGGTGAAGATGTGTTGTTTCCAAAACGTTCTTTAAGGTTTTGATACTTTAACTGCAAATTTAAGTGATTTACCTCAAGATTGGAAAAACGTTTTACTAATTCAGTATGATCATCTTTTTGAACCTTATCATGTAATTTAGAAAGCTCTGCTTCAAGTTCCAGACATCGTGCTTGAACAACAGTGTGGGCATCATGCATTTCAGTGAATCTAGATATAGTGAGCTCAGAATTTGTTGCAATATAAAACACATCTTTGGACAAGCAATCAACAATTAAATTGTCATTTGCAATGAGGAGATTTTTCCGCTCAATCTCATCATACTTTCTATTCACAACATTTTGGTCAACCTCAGCTTCCAACTCTTCAAAAATTTCTTTCATTTCTTTGACTTCCTTAGTGAGAGCCTTTTGAATATCCTCAAAATGTTCTTTAAGTGTTTTAAAAAATGGAATAACTTCGGTGAGATAGCATTCCTTGGTTGTTCAAAACCCCTTTCCCCTTCAGTGAGCCCCGTTGGTGTAATTCTCTTTTTACAGGTTTTTTCAAAGTCTAAAAAAAGTTGTATTAGTGCAAAAATGTTAATTTTTACTTGACTCTTTGTTGGAAGCACCCTGGGGACGAGCGTTGCAGGTGTATTGGGAGGGTACACCGTCAACGCTTTGATTGGTCTTGAAGTTGGGGTCTGCTCTTTGAGAGCTTCTGCTTTTATCTTGATGAGATCCTTAGACCAAAATATCTGCTCAGGGGTCAAATGTCTTTGGTGTGAAAAAGTCGCTAAGTAATTCTCTTTTGAGTAATCATGTGGTGCAATCTTAAATTTCTTTTTCACACACTCTGGGTCTTTCATTTTGTCATTCATTTTCTTCCTAGTGATTTCAGCTATCTCTAGGGTATCCTCTGAGTTCACTATGGCCGGGACATGATGGTTTGATAATTTCATGACCATTATATAGAACAGCTGAAATTTGCCTTTGCATGGGGTGAGGCATATAGAGGTTTTTGTAGCCACATAACTACTTCATTTTATTCAATCATAATAGGGCTTTGGTTACACAAATGTGAACTTTTGAAGAGAACTGGTTCATGTTTGTATAATTTTCTCCTTGACCTTTTCTCTTTTAAAGCTTTCATGTCCAAAAATTCTTCAAGGTATTTATTTCTTTCTATTTAAATCTTTTTCAAAGACGTAACTTCTTTACCATTGCCTCGTTATGGTAATGTAAGAGGTAAGTTGAAGTTTTACAGAATGAAGTTCCCTTTTCAAATTTTCTTCCTTACGATTACGATCAGTGATAACTATCCTTAATTGTTCATTAATCTTTTGTTCTCTTTCTGTTAATTCAAACTTAGTACGTCTTTCATACAGTTCAACTTGTTCCTTATATGTCACAAGTTTAGCAGTCATTGAATTGTCAACTACATTGTTTTGTGTGGTACAAAGACACATTGGGTAAGACTGGTTCATATATATCATTATGTATAATCATCGTATAGCTTCATTTGGAATAGGTGGGGGAGGGTGGGGTTACCATTACTTTGTACAACTGGCACTGCGTTGTCCTTTACATACTGATCATATCGAATCATATTACTATCACTTATATAATCAGTATGTGAGTCGACAACGTAGTTTGGTTGTACATCATCATGCATCTCGTGTACTTCATGATGTTTCAGTACTAACTATATCTAACAGACTTAACTTTAATACTAACAGTATTAAGTCCGTTTACAATATTTTCCTAACAGATATGGTGATTATCGGATTGGGAATGTTACAATCTCAAGGGTTTACTATGTGGAAGGACTTGGACACAACTTAACAGATATGGTGATTATCGGATTGGGAATGTTACAATCTCAAGGGTTTACTTGAAGATCCTCTTGACAGCAGTGAGATGAGAAGTCTTTGGAGTTACCTGAAAATGTGAACAAACACATACTGCATACATAATATCAGGTCTAGAAGCAGTTAAGTACATGAGGGAACCTATCATGGATCTGTACAAGTGTACATCTACATCAATAGCTTCCTTATGATGTGCAACTCTTTTAAAAGATCTCCACAATCTGCATATTATAGGTCCATAGACGCCCTTGGGTCTTGAACAATGAGGATGTGTATGATTCATTTTGGAGGTTCAGTTTATGCTATAATTCTTGATTGGAAAAGTTACATGCTCTTTACAAATATTTTGGGGGGCATATGATACCATACAGTTCATGATATGATTATTGAGGGAAAAAAATAATCATAAGCATTGAGTGGTTTCTGGTTGATCCGTCTGAGCTCACTGAGACTATCGGCCATTGCATGTGATCGCCATGCATATATTGACTACAAGAATTATCCAAAGACATTTTATTACATGATATTATAATAAGCATGTCTTTTTTGCACTGAAGGAAGATTTTGTAGGAACCCGTTTAATACTTCATATGCCGAACCACACGGATCGAATCAAGAAAATAAAAAAGAGAGATGATTGTTTAGAGAGAGAGATAAGAGAGAGAGATGAGATAAAAAAGATGTATTAGAAAAAAAGATATTTGTGAGATTAGATATTTTCATATGAGAAAATATCTATATATATACCCCTACACATTTAATGTGACGCAAGGGATATTTAACTAGGACTCGGGCTCGGGTTTTGCTTGGGATTAAACCCTAAACATATACAATATTAGTTTAACTATCGAGCCCGATTCCCGATAATATTCTATTACAACATTAACTAATTAATTGACCGAGACTTAAATACATAATGAACGAACTTCATGTTCGACTCAATATTTTGAGGCTAACAATCTCCCCCGAAGTGAGTTCAATGATGACACTCCTTCATGAGATAATGAGATTGCTTTTGTCGTTAAGCTCATGTGGTCTTGGTCTTTCTCTTTGTTCTTTGTTGTAAACTTGTTCCTTCATGCTTTGCGGTCTTTACTTTTGGCCTTTGTCATTGTCTTTTACGTCTGTGCCATCTTGCGATCTTATGACTTTGACCAACATGCTCATTCTATGCATCATCTTGAAAGCTTTATTTCAGAGTTTGCGGAAGTCTTTGTCTTTAAATCTTGAGCTTTCTAGATAGTATGTCTTCGTAGATTGAGCATTTGAATGGGATTGAGGTTGCCGTTACCACCGTTTGACCTGCAGGTTTACGTTAGTGATAAACGAGAAAATTGATTTGAAAATCAATCGACGTGTCACTCGTTAAAGTGTTTTTGTAACACATCGAGAGTGTCATGTTTTTATCAAAATTCATCAACCGTCAATTCATTTACTGGACCATCTCGTGATCCAGTTGTCACAAGTTTGATTCATATAGAATCTCGCAAGTCACCTACCAAGAGCTTGTTTGATGCTGGCTCAAGCAGGATTTCCATCTTCATTGTGAATACATTAGTATCACTCGGATGTTCTGGCAAATATCACAATGATATTGCGTAGGACTCTTGATAACAGCTTGTGAACCTGATGATGTTCAACAAGTGTTTGAAATGGAATGTGTCCTAACGAGATTTTGATTGATCTCTTGGCTCTAGACTCGATTAGTGCATTTTGGTTTTAGTACTCGGAGGCTGGAGCATATTGCCACCTATTCAATATCAACGATCTCGGAATGAGATGTCAATAGATAACGTGTGTATCTCCATGAAAAATGAGACAAGTTTCTGTTGAGAGAAACCCGAATGGCTGGGAAGGGTTGTGCATTGCATCACTAGGTCCATGATGTCATTTTCAATGTCAGCAATCAACTTGTGATTCTGACAGCATATGTATTGACCCGGTTTCTGCCTTAAGTTGTGTGGAGGGCTTCTTTCTTTAGACCCTTTATCCATACATTTCTTTTTCATTCTTCAACGCCTTCAATGCTTACCAGGACGTCATTACTAACACCTTGTTGTGATTGTTCCAGTGTTAGCTCAATCTTAGTCGGCATTATTCCCATATACATTCATCTCCAATCATACCTAAGGACTGCTATTTCTAACTTTGGATTATCCTTGGGTAGATCCTCCGGTTCTGGTTGGATCATAGGATTGATTCCTAACCTAACCACCTTATGACTTCAGAATCGTCGTGAAATTAAGATGTTGTTGGGTATAAGATCGAACCATAAAACCTTTTCTTCAGCACATTGAGTCGAATAGATCATATTTTAATTACATTTTCTCCCCTTATTTTAAATAATAAACACTTAGTTTTTGAAATACCTTGTGATTAAAATATGTCTTGAAAATTCTGTGGGAGAAAATATTATCAGCATGAATGGTTTGGAACATTTTGATAATGTTTTGAATACATAAGAATGGTCGTTGATGATGTATCCAAGAACATTAAAACTTTGTTTTTCGAAAAACTCCCCCTCAAAAATAGGACCAATTGAAAAATTGTTGTCTTTTGAAAACATTGTGAGGGTTGGAGTGTTGAACACACAATTTTGAAAGATTATGAATTGTCATCGAGAAATTCTTGAAAAATTGTGTTCAACTTTTTGAAAAACCAGATGTTAGAGGACTTCTCTTCTAACGGTAAGGGTAAGCGCACTGAAACGTACACTATCCTTTTTCTTGAGCTAAAAACATTGAATGTCTTGTAAGAACAGCTCAAGACCGAGAAACGTTAATTTTCTCGTTGTGAGGATAAGTTATAAACCTTCCTTTATTTGAAGTCCGGGTTATGTACTGACATTTGCACATAAGCCATTTAGAAAATTAGAAATGACATGTTTTGAAACTATTTGCAACTCTCGCTCGAACTTCATTTACACACCCGTGTCAATGTTAATCGACATTTCTAAGCACGTAAATGTTATCGATTCCAAGAGACATGTCGAGAAGAATCTTTTTGGAAATTTTCTGATTTTCTGATTTTGTATTTTCTTTTTGAAGTTTTATATTTTTGTATTTTGCTTTTCTCAAAAATATGTACATGGTGATGTTTGATGATGATATCAAGCAGTCTCATTTGTCAGAACCTCCAGATCAGCTGGAGTCAAACATCTCATACCAATCCTTCTGACAAGATACTTAAACCGATCCTCAGGAAGGGCTTTCGTAAACATGTCAGCTAATTGGTATTCAGTTCTGACAAAATATAATTCAATTATACCATTTTCAACCTGTTCCTTTATGAACAGACATCATTTCCATGAAGACCGAGGCTTGATCTGCTGTGATCAAACGTCTTTTGAACATTGAGGAACGGGGCCTGAAGTGTTATTTTCAGCAGACGCCATTTTGTGATCATCAGATCAAAATTCCTTGAAGCCCTGTTTTCTGAGATATCTTTCTTTTTCGCAACCAAACTCTGAGTCCTTCCTCTGTAGGTTTTTAAACGATGTACATGTACCTTAAGAGTAGGTACCTGCACTGGACATTAAAGCTTGTTCGCTTTAACATTGGTTAGGGATATCTGATTTGAACCATTTTGGGGTTTTTTTTTTCACCTTTCAACCTTTGTTTGTGCTAGAGCGGAATGTCTTCCTGTTGGAACCCATCTAAGACAAACATTCTTGAGAATTCTACCACATTGGTTTGACCACCTAAGACAAGATCTAGGAGTTGTTGTTTTCACATGCACAGTGGTAGTCTTTTTGATTGAAAACCTATGTCCTTTTGGGATATGTCTTTCTGGTGTCGTTGCATCCTTATTTGCTCTAAGGGTTTGTTTATGTTTGTTGTTGATTGGATGGAACCTTAGCACACGAGTTGGACTTCTTTCAGGATATTTTATTACACAAGCGTCCATGGTTGCACATTAAAGGCACATTTCTGTCAAGTCGGAGCAAACAAAATGTTTAGAGTCAGAAAAATTTTAGGTGATCCTAGAGTGTTCACTTTGTGTTTTTTCTTAGATCTCCACTAGGTAGTGATTATGAAACCAATGTCGTTTGAGCTATACCTAGATGAGCGTGGTGCAATCATGTGTTGAGGTTTTGAAAGGGGCAGATTCTTCCCCTTAGGCAATGATGTGTTAGTAACTGGTTGTTTTGACAAGGCGTTGTTCACATCAACTTGGGAGGCAATACCAGTGTTGGTTTTGAATTGCTAGGTCTTTCAGGACTTAATGCGCAGTCGGTTGTCTAACAAATAAGATTGGTATTTGAGTGGTGTCCAACGGTTTTTCCAAGATAATTTTGATTGCTTTGCAAACTTAGTTTTCTCACACTATTTCATGTTAGTTTCCTTAAAATTCATTTTTTAATGTTGCAATTGCAACACCACCTTTTTCTGAAAATGTGCTAGTACTCAGCATTTTCATTAGACTTTATGTTTCAGTTGTGCCTTTAAAGAGTCATGTGGTCTTGGTCTGAACTGTTTTGTCCTTATGTTAGAATCTCTAAAGATCTCTTGTATAGTATGTTTCAAGGCTCTTTTTCTTTATGTAAAACTGCTCATTCTCTGCGAGTAATTTAGCCAATCAATATGTTCCAATTCGATGTTTATTATTTCAATTACATCGATGTCATGTTTAACCTTGGCTTCATTACTTTTTACTTTTCAAAAAATTGACCCATGGTGCCCATTCTTTTAAAGCTTTGATTTTGATTTTTAAGTTCAGATTAACACAATGTGCTTCCATTCTTAAAAATCTTTTTGAAATTAGGCAACGGTCTTTTTGAGACGAATATTTTCAGATTCAAGAGATTGATTGAAATTCTTTGTTCGGTGTTTTCAGTTTATGTAGCGGCGCAAAGGAACATGTGTCATGACATTGTTCTGCATTCTGGTTCATCTCCTTCATTATTGAGTTCGGGTTTGCTCAGTAGGCTGTGTCCTATAGCAAAAGAAATGATTTCTGAAGTGTTTGTAACCCTCAGCCATTGGCTTCTTCATCATATATGGGTCTGATATCTGCATCATCAACATGTGCATCATTCCCTGATCTGCTGCTTGTATCCTACTTTTGTGATTCCGTCCCATTGCTTTCAATGATAACTGAACTAGCATCCAATTCTTTACTAGTATCAACCTTTTCCATTGTCGTCTATGTCTGTCTTTCATTCACCCTGCTGTCATGATCTCTTTTATGCAGTGCTCTTTCATCAATCAACTTTTTGACATATTCCATGAATTGGACCAGTGTCTCACAAAATTCTGGAATATCAAGTTGAGTGTATTGTAGAAATTAGTTGCGTGTCATTACAATATATTCATCATTCAAGTAAATCTTTGACTTGATGAACATCTGAAACTGTGTCTCGAGAACTTTAAAAGAATCCATGGATCTAATCTCTTGAAATTCGTTGTTATCAAGTTGCTTTTGAAGTTGATCCATGTTTAGGAACATCGTGCCTGTAAAAGTCTCAAAATCTTGACCAAAGAGTGTTGCAAACGCGCGTCCGAATCCATTCTCGGTTCGACTTCCTTTTAAGTCGTTGTTTGAAAGACGCTTGAGGTGTGAATGAAGTCGTTGAAAAGATACCATGCAACTTTCTTTTGATTTGTCTTGAATTAGTTGCATTTGTTGTTCTTCTGATTCTGAACACGAAGATAAGGTATCTTTCTTTTCCATTTTATCGTGAATTATGAAGTGTAAAAGATTTGTTGGATCTTAAGTGGATATGATGTGATTGAAGTTGTGGTCTTGTATGCAATTCACGTTCACGGGATTTTACACGTCTATGATTAAAACCGATAAAAGAATTAACGGGATTTTACAAAATCAATAGAAAACCGTGAATGATTTGATTCGGAATCAGCGGCCAATGATTTAATTGTCTAAAAACAGATAATTTTCTGGCTAGGGTTAAAGCTGTTTGTTTAAATAGGCTCACCAAACTGAAACGGGCCTAAAAATACAGATGGGCCGTGAGCTAGAACAAAAACAAGTCTAACACAAATTCCAAAAAACTGAAAAATGTCAATAAATCATAGTCTTGATGATTGATTAGTATGATTATGAATGTGAAAAGATTTGTTGGATTCTTTAAGTGGGTGTGATTGTTGTTGTTTATTGAATTCAATTAAACGTTCCGGATTTTACAAATCTTTTGAGTTGATTAAAACCGAGAAAAGAATCGTATCTTTCGCGGGATTTTACAAAATCAAGAAGAAACCGTAAAACTAGAATTGTTGTTGGTGAAATCGTTGTTTTCGTTGAAGACCTTGAACTTTCGTTAACGATTTGTTGAGCTAAAACGATGAACGGTGAAATTTCTTACAACAAAAAGGGCTAAAAGTAAAAAAAATTGAAAACTAAATATGTAAAACTAAAAAAACAAAAAATTAAAAGTTGAAAAGTGATAAAGTTTGAAAGTAGAAGGTTATATTTACTTTTGCTTAAAAAACAAAGGTTTAATAGTAAACAAGTTAAAATATAAATATAAAAATGAAAACTATTTAAAAGTTGAGGGGCCAAAAGTGTAAAATTGGAATTATAACAAATAAAAAACGTGTTTCCCTCCTGTTTTGCTTTCGTTTTCGTTTTAAATTTCTAAAAATGCAACGAGTGAACTTTTAATCGTACGGGATGATACGGTTATCGTCGGTAATTCTTAAGTCCCGTCGTTTAACGTCACTCGAAACCGAAAAAACCAAAAATTAGTTAAAACGTGTAAGTTTTTGTTCTCGTGGTTGATGTAGTTCGGTTCAAGCTAGAAAAAAAACTCGTTCGGTCCAACTTAAAAAAAAGATTCGATCGGTCCTTCTTGTGATACTCGTTCGGTGCTCAAGATTTTTTCACTCGTTCGATGATCAAGTTTCACTCGTTCGGCTCTGACTTCGTTCGGCTCTTTATGATATCAACTGGTTCGGCTCTATAGAAAATGAACTCGTTCGGTGGATGAAGAATCAACTCGTTCGGTCCTTGAGAGAAATCACTCTATCGGCTTAACTCAAAAGGAGAGTGACTAGTTCGGTTTGTCGTTGAAAGAGCACTCGTTCGGTTTAAGCTAGAAGGTCACTGGTTCGGTGCTAACTAGAGTATACTCGATCGGTTCCTTGAGATTTCGAGTTCGTTCGGTTGTCACAAGGTTGTTGGCTCGTTCGGCTCTAGTGGCAGGGTACTCGTTCGGTGGTCTTTGCTCGTTCGGTTGTCCTCTTTCGTCCTTGTTACTAGAATATGGGATCGTTGTCTCTTTTTCTTCTCAAACCGTATGGACCACAAAATAAACAAATAAGCTAACCAAAAGCTTAAGAGTAAGCTCGTTGTACCACAAATAAGCCACGACAAAATCTATGAAGAATAAGCTTAATAAGCTTGTAAATAAGCCGCGAATCAACATAAGCTACAAAAACTAGATGTAAGAAACGTTTGACAAGAACAAGAACACTAAACAAATTAGCCGAATAATAAGCTTAAAAAATTACCACAAACAAATCACTAATCTCACCCGAGGCGACTGATACCAATTGTAGGAACCCGATCTACACTTTCACTTCGTATTACACAACACGGATCGAACCAAGAAACTAGAAAAGAGATAATGGTTTAGAGAGAGAAAGAAGAGAGAGAGATGAGAGAAAAAGGAAAAGATATTTTAGATATTATGAGAAGAGATATTTTCAAAAAGAAAATATCTATATATATACCCCTACACATTTAATGTGACGCGTGTGATATTTAACTAGGACTCGGGCTCGGGTTTTGC
>BQNB010143119.1:0-14772 GCA_026074375.1 Tanacetum coccineum | reverse complement strand
CTACAAGTAGAAATTTTTGAAATCCAAGTACATTGTTACTAATTTAGATTTCAAATAGAGTTGGAAATAAATAAATCACTATTTGTTTTCACTAATTATGGAACACTTCCAATGTTGTCAAATCCAGTGGGAGCATCGCGATTTATTTCTAAACAAGACATTCATGTGATGCTGTCAAATTCAGTGGGAGCTACAAGGTTACCCAGATTATTTCTTGCATGTCTTGAGATAATATATAATTTTCCAACTACAGACACTCATGTTTTTAAGGATAGTTGTGCACTATTTCTTACTAAACAAAGTGGTTCAATATCTACTTGTAACGCTAATATCTGTGACACTGTCATATTGTCCACATAAACAAACGAACGTCGTGTTGTTTGATTACATGGTATGATGTTGTGCCATGCACAAGTGGGAGAAATCTTTATTGTGTGCAAGGTACAACACATGACAAAAACAATATGATTAAATGTTCTCTTGACCGTAAGGTAAGAAACAATATATCAAGATATGAATTAAAAACTACTTCAAGTAAAATGTTTATGTGTTTTTGGAATGTCCAAAATAATGAAGTAATCTTGATTTATAGACTACTTCAAGTAAAAGGTTTATGTGCTCTTGGAATGTCCCAAATAATGAAGTAATCTTGATTAACTTGAAATTACTACTGAAGTCAAGAGTTGGCGTTCAGAATTACTTTAGTTAAATATGTTTATGTTTAATGTAAATTAATAAACAAGAAGTCCTTTAAATGTTGAAAGACTTATAACATAAAGTAAGTTATATCTTCTAGCTATGACATGAACAAAAGTCCTTGAATTGTTCAAAGGCAAAATAATGTATAGTTAACATGGATAGAGTTCTTGAACTAGTTAAAGCCATATACATTATTGCATGCAAATAGGGTTTTTTAAATACTATATATTCAATTTGGTATGACACAATTGATTAGTATGTAACCTAAAGAATATTAAGTTATTTAAAAGATTGTGATAAAGTCTCACAATAAAATTACTCATAGAATACCACATATTCATGGTATGTCTAGAGTTTTGAATCAAATTCTTTGGAATTATATGATTTTGATAACTTAAATATTTAACCTCCAAAATCTGTCAAGGTTTGAAATTGTGTATGTCTTGAATATACTCAATAAAACTCCAACCTAGAAGGTTAATAAGACATCTGAATTTGTTAAAAGTCTTATGAAGAATGATATTAACAAACTAAATGCATCTTGTAATGTCCTCTACATGCTAAGTAATTATAAAAGAGTCTTTAATTACAAAAAGTGAGTGGGAGCGTTTTAGATCTGGAAGAGATAAAAAATACAAAATACATAACCTTCTAAACACACTAGTGAAATCAACTTCTGAGGCTTTACAAGTAAATGTTACATGTAAATGTTAAACCTCATAATGATATAATTCTCGTTCATAGATCCGTAAGGATACCTCAAATACTTGATTGATAAATGTTATTTCAATATTGAGGAATATGAGTCACATGATCATGGGAACCTGTTAAAGATGCATTATTGAATTTTGAATTCGGTATTATGGTGTAACCATTAATATGCATTGTTGAATTTTGAATTTGACAAATGACTCAAACTATGAATGTTAAGATGTTGTCCACAAGATAATCAATTTTGGAACTTGATTGATCTTTAACTAAACAGTTAGACTGTAAAGTTAGAATGAGTTTTAAAAGAGAAGAAAAACCCAAGTGGTTATGTTCTTGGTTTCAAACTCATAAGGGCAATGTTGTACACATACATAATGCATACATTATGATAGGATTTTAATCATACTCAAGCAATTGATTGTGATTAAATATTCTTTCTATACACATTAAGTATATAAAGATGGTTGATTGTCATACTAGAGTTCATATAGATGAAATATGGCAATAGAATTTAAACTCTTCCTTGAATGATTACTATTGCGAGGACGGTTAGTAATCAAAGGAGTTTATGAATTCATATAATCTTTATAAAGTGTACAAACGGCAAGAATCCAAGTATGGATCATTGCAAGCATCTAGGAGAATAATCTTATGTTTATTGTTAAATAAAGATAACTCCTGAGTATTTCTAAAAGCTAGTGGGAGTATTATGTTCAGGTTTCTTTCACCTGAAAGATTTAAGAAATAAAACATACAACCTTGAAATATATGTTTATTGCTATGAACATATGCGGTATATAAATCTAACACAATTTGACATACCATTAAGAAAGTCTAAATGGATAGACATCTTTTGACAAGATAGAACATGAATGAAATCTTAAGTTAGACTAAAGGATTCATTATGTATATTATATTGTGTAGAGGAATAGTTGTATCATGCATGAATGCAAGATGATTTGACAACATTGGTATTTAATCGAAAGTTATTTGATAATAATTGAATTGAATATTTTAATAGGATATGTTTGGAATTGGAATTCTTCTTAGATTATGAATTTGTCCAGAGTAATAAAATTATAAGGATATATATTGCAACAATTAGTTGTGCAATAAGAATAAACCAATGAACTTGGAGTTCATGAGGTGCCAAACATTATTAAGAGAATATTCATCGTTTACGGATTTTAAAGGCATGGGGATGTTTATGTACACGGATGCTAAATCTAATTGAGATGACACTCAATACTAGTTATGGTATGATTTCATGTTTGATGAAGACCATGTGGACTAGTTGTGCTTAACTGAGAGCATAGTTGTGGAAGATGATTGTGTCAATAGTTGATGTTACACAACTTATGAGATAATAGTGTGTCAAGATATTTGGATATATATGAACAAACAATCATCATACATATTCAAGAACTTCACTTATTGAATTCTTAAAATAAGTATTCTCAAAATTCCTAAAGATCAAATCTAGTTGAAATTATGAAATATAAGCCTTGTCAACAAGTACGATTGTCGTATCTTGAGGCATGATTTGTAACTATATCAAGAAGGAATATCCACATATGCTAAACTTGCTTGCATCTCAAGTATAAGGATTTAGTAAATTAAAATCACTTACAAGATTCACTTAATGACGCCGATCCATAAAGTGATAATCTTGTTAGTTGGGGAAATCCAATATTCATCTTATGAATATCATGTGAGTTTGGTGGACTTATCCTTAATATCACCAATATCAAATATCTCCAATATCACCAATCACTTAGAATTATCTTAGTTTAACACTATTCCTATATTGTTAATCGACAACGGATTAATTTAGAATAATTTTATTATTCATGGATTTAAACATGCAAATATAGGACACAATTTATATTAAATATAACCCACATACCTCGTATCATTATCATTAATAAAATTGTCTAAAACAATCCCTTATCCAAATACTAAATAGATCAAATGCATGAAAATTCTAGTTGACAAATCATGCCCCAAGATACGACAATCGTACTTGTTGACAAGGCTTAGATTTCATAATTTCAACTAGATTTGATCTTTAGGAATTTTGAGAATACTTATTTCAAGAATTCAATTAATGAAATTCTTGAATATCTATGATGATTATTTGTTTAAACAAATATCTCAATATTAACACACTATATCTCATAAGGTGTGTGACATCAACTATTGACAACAATCATCTTTCGCAGCTTTCAAAAGTGTAAAGTATTCTAATTCTTTAATGTATAATGCAACTATGCTCTCAGTTGAGCACAACTAGTCCACATGGTCATCATCAAAAATGAAATAATACCATGACTAGTATTGAGTGTCATCTCAATTCGATTTAGCATCCGTGTACACAAACAACCTCATGCTTTTAAAATCCGTAAATAATGAATATTCTCTTAATAATGTTTGGCACCTCATGAACTCCAAGTTCTTGGTTAATTGCACAACAAATTATTGCAATATATATCCTTAGATTTTCATACAAATCCATAATCTAAGAATATTTCAAAATCCAAACATATTCTATTAAAATATTCAATTCAATGATTATCTAATAACTTTCGATTAAATACCAATGTTGTCAAATCATCTTGCATTCATGCGTGATACAAAGATATGTACCCATTAAGACTTTCTAAATGGTATGTCATGTTGTGTTAGACTTTTATACCGCATATATTTATAACAATAAACATATATTTCAAGGTTGTATGTTTTATTTCTTAAATCTTTCAGGTGAAAGAAACCTGAACATAATACTCCCACCAGCTTTTAGAAATACTCAGGAGTTATCTTTATTTAACAATAAACATAAGATTATTCTCCTAGATGCTTGCAATGATCCATACTTGGATTCTTTCCGTTTGTACACTTTATAAAGATTATATGAATTCATAAACTCCTTTGATTACTAACCGTCCTCGCTATAGTAATCATTCAACGAAGAGTTTTAAATTTCATTGTCATGTTTTATCTATATGAACACTAATATGACAATCAATCATCTTTATATACTTAATGTGCATAGAAAGAATATTTAATCATAATTAATTGCTTGAGTATGATTAAAATCCTATCTTAATACATGCATTAAATATGTGTACAACATTGTCCATATGAGTTTGATACCTAGAACATTACCACTTGGGTTTTTCTTCTCTTTGAGGAAACTCATTATAACTTCATAGTCTAACCGTTTAGTTAAAGATCAATCAAGTTTTAAATTGATTATCTTTGTGGACAACATCTTAACATTCATAGTTTGAGTCATTTAATAAATTCAAAATTCAACAATGCATATTTAACAGGTTCACCACGATCCTGTGACTCATATTCCTCAATATTGATATAACATTTATCATTCAAGTATTTGAGGTATCCTTGCGGATTTATGAATGAATATTATATCATTATAAGGTAACATTTACATGTAACATTTACTTGTAAAGCCTCAGTATGATATTCACTAGTGTGTTTAGAAGGTTATGTATTTTGTATTTTTTATCTCTTTAAGATCTAAAAATGCTCTCACTTGCTTTTTGTAATTAAAGACTCTTCTATAATTACCTTAGCATGTAGAGGACATTACAAGATACATTGACAGTTTCTGAGTTTAGTTTGTATAATATCATCTACATAAGGACTTTTAACAAATTCAGATGTCTTATTAACCTTCTAGGTTGGAGTTATATTGAGTATATTCAAGACATACTCAATTTCAAACCTTGACAGATTTGGAGGAGAAATATTTAAGTTATCAAAATCAAATAATTTCAAATAATTTGATTCAATACTCTAGACATACCATAAATATGAGACATTCTATGAGTAATTTTATTGTGAGACTTTATCACAATCTTTTAAATAACTTAATACTCTTTATGTCACATACTTATCAATTGCGTCAAACGAAATTGAACATATAGTATTAAAAACGCTTATTGCATGCAATAATTGTATAGGGATTTTAACTGAATTCAAGAACTCTAATCTATGTTAACGTACATTATTTAGCCTTTGAACGAATCAAGGACTTTTGTTCAAGTCATAGCCTAGAAGAAATAACTTACTTTTATGTTATAAAAGATCTTTCAACATTTAAAGGACTTCATGTTTAATAAATTTACATTAAATTAAAACTATTTAACAAAGTAATTATTAAACGTTTACTTTATTGTTATAAGTCTTTAACATTTAACGTACTTTAATGTTTATTAGTTACAATAAAATAAAACATATTTAGCTAAAGTAAATTCTGAACTCAACTTATGGCTTCCAGTTAGTAATTTCAATTATTAATCAAGATTACTTCCATTATTATGGGACATTCAAGATGCACATAAACCTTTTACTCAAAGTAGTCTTTAAATCCAAGAATTACTTTTCATTATTTTTTGGACATACCAAAAAACACATAAAACATTTTACTTTGAAGTAGTCTATTAAGTTCATAAGTCTCGACATATTTGTTTTCCATACCTTACGGTCAAGCGAACCTATTAATCATATCGTTTATTGTCATGTGTTTGTACCTTGCACACAATAAAGATTTCTCTCACTTGTGCATGGCACAACACATATACCTAGTAAAAACCCACCGACATTCGGATTGATTTTATACAGACATCTGTAAGAGTTCACAGATATTACTTTACGAGTAGATAATAGAAACCACTTTGATTAGCACGAAATAACACTAGACTATCCTTAAAAAACATAAGTAAATCTATAGTCGGAAAATTATATATTATCTCAAGATAAACAAGAATAATCAAGATAAAGAACCTGTAGCATCTTACTGAATTCGACAGGCATCACATGAAATGTCTTGTCAGAAATAATCGGGATGCACCCACTTGGATTATTGACAACATTGTAAGTGATCCATAACCTGTGAAAACAAATAGTGATCTAATTTATTTCCAACCTATTTGAAATCTAAATTTATAAACATTTACTTGGATTTCAAAAGTTCTACTATGTCATATGAGTGGACTAACCATCAAGCTATTGATTAAACTTGAAAATTGCGCAAGACAATTCCCTCCTTAATTTTCTATTAATACAAACAACTAGATACATTATTCTAGTTTGTCTTTACCACTTTTGCGATAATATTGGTATTTCCTAATCAAGAACTCATAAAACATCTTACATTAAGATGTTACCATTTGATAGCTTTAAGAACATATTCTCTAGTTATCTATATGTCTTATACCTTTCAAAATATTCCTCATGAAATCTATATGAAAATATAAGTCATGCAATATACTTAACTTTTAAACTTCCTATGAGTTTGATTACATTTGGACAATTCCTACGTTCCTATTATAACTTTCCGGAGCAAGAAAGATATTAGGAATGAGTCTCCATTTTCCTTACAAGGAAAGGAGTCTCGGTTTGACTTCTTTGATAAAGAAACAAACCATTATTTACGGTTTTATCGTTGCATTAATACTATTAATAAAATCGCAAAATTCAATTTTAGTATTTTCGATAATACTCCTTGAAGAAAATTAACCACCCATGTTTAGTCAAATAAACAATTAATTTTCTAAGGTTAGGATCCTACTTGACATACCACCACTACATCAGTTGATCTGCTAGTGATTATCATTCACAACTTTTGTAACTCCTAAACCATATGGGACTTACTTTATTACAATAATATCTAGTAAGCATGTTTCATCCCATCTATGCCGCGTGTTAATAGGTCTAACCACAACAACGCTAAGTCGTCCAATCAAAAACTGTGATTATGTAACACTCACCGTCTCACGGAAAAGCATATAATCACCTTGAGATTGCAAATCTACACACGTCTCAAACATAGTAAAGAGCAATCTACAAGTGTTTTTACAAATTGGATGGCAACAACTTAGTTGAAAAGGGGTATTTTATTTGACGTGTCAAATATGTACGAAGAAGCATGCATACATCTTCGTATCATAGATTTTAATAAAAACTTTATTCTCAATTAAGTTATTATTACGGTATCACCTATTATCATCGTATCTTATACATAAATAGTGAGACCTTAAAATTGACGATTCAACATATCTTTAAATATAAAGATTTGCTTTTTATCGCGGGAAAAGATTAAAGAATGATTAAAAATCATTCAAACCCTAGACCATTCGCGACTTCCTACATAGTATGCAAGGTAAGGAAACTACAACGTAGTCAGGTATTATAGGGTAATGGTATCTACAAGACCGAAGTCTTGATGAGTCTCCCCGAACCTTATCCTTGCAACTATATAGTACTTTTGCAAATTACGTCATTGATAAAAATTAAAACTTTATTTTAAAGAATACATTATAAACTATAAATTGCTAGTCTAGTCATGGAAGATTTTATATCGGATGTAAGCCGAATCCACTTTTGACCTTTTGCATTAGATAGTCCATAATAAATCTTATTTCGATAATCATTAGTCATGTTTATATTTGTTTTCCGAAAAACCATTTTATTTTCTCACAAGTCAAACTTAAAATAAAACAACATAAACACAAAACTAATACATATAACACTTATTTCAAAAGAAACACTTAACAATTAAGTCATGCAAATATCCATTATGATCCTAATTATCTAATAATTAAAACATGTATATATTCATATAAGGCTCCTTCGTCCTAAAAACTCCGGCCACATCCATCGATATAATCGATTGCGTAAGCCATATACAAATATATACATAGCACATAAAATTTAAAACAACCTTTAGGCCCCATAAAGACTTAGCTAAGGTCTTCCCTAGCTTTTAAAGTCGTGGATCGAAACCACATAAATTTAATGTCTATGTTTTAATTCTTGATCATCATATTTGCATAAAGCTTTTAACAATTAACAAGATTTATATCACATATCTCTCCATGATAAATTGCATGTATTTATCATGGATGCCGAATTAACAATTAATTTTAAACATAAAACTGATCAATTAACAATTAAACGCATCAAGTTTTATCCATAAAATTTCATACAACCTAGAATTCGTCTAATTAATTTTATAATCAATAAAGATTGAATCTTGATGCACAAAGATCGAATCTTTATGCATAAAACGCCCAAAGGGCTTAAAAAATTAATCAAGAATCCTAATTTGTCAAATTTTATTACTTTGTAACTACAAATTCTATACGATGGCTCGTGATGCCACTGTTGGGTTTTTACAACTAATTAACCATTAATCTATCACGAGTACGCAGCGGAAAACATAAACACGTATAGAATATGTAATTAACAAAGGGATCAAGAACGCGTACCTTTTAGCAATTAACGAATACACCGTCTTGAATATACGCGTGTGTATAAAATAGAAATACCCACGCAAACTAATAAAGTTATCCAAAGTAGAAACCTCTATGGTAGTGCAAACACCACACTTCACCGAAATACGCTAGACATGCTAGGTAACTTGCTTCAAAAAAACACCTCAAAACCACAATAGTTTGGTGTTTTTTTATTGCCGATAAAAACCCTTTTGGGTATATATCTAGTCGTCGAACAGTATGCATGGAAGGGTTTAATCATCATAGCATTATATATATATATATATATATATATATATATATATATATATATATTAAGCATACTATATATAGTCAACCCATGATCTAATGTCTGACAATATTCATGCATGGGATTATTATTCCCTATTGCTGATTGGCTGTGCAAGAAGGAAAAGAAAACAGACTTTTCTTTTTGGTTGTAAACTGTCGTAGGATATGTAATTATATGTGTCATCTGATTTATGAAGCTAAAAGTGTATATATAGTCATCAAACTTGTTTTCCAAGTTAGACTATAACACCTTCTTAAGTTTCTAAATCGACACTCTCCTCCCTTGTACTCTTTTAGTTCGACCAGTCACAACCAACACCCCACGGGTTTGGTTTTCGTACTAACAAGTCCCTCACTTGTTAATATCTATTAATTAGTTCAAACGTCTAACGTTTATAATTAACGACCGATTTAAATATTTCGTGAAACATATTAATATAATTAATATACAATAAATATATTAATTACATTAATAAACGTATCCTCTGTGTATACGTGTGTGCCCCCATAGGCTCACATATTTTCGGCCGTATATTTATTTATTATATGGACATATCCCAACACACTTAACCGTGAAACAAAAACCGAAGCCAAACCATCATAATCGGTTTTACGGTTTTGGTTTCTTCAATTCAACTTGGTGTTCTTGGTTTTGAAAGGTGAAAGAGTTATACCAAGAACTTCTCATAAAGTGATTAATCTTGCAAAGTCAACTTCTCATATGCACCAACGTGCCATCTAAAGTGATTAATCTTGCGAAGTCAACTTCTCATAACACAAGACCTAATACCCCGTTTCCCGTCCATAGTGCACCATGGTAAGATGTGAGCATGGACTTTGTAGTAGGGCTGCTACAAACTCAACTAAAAAAGGATCAATGATGGTTGTGGTTGATTGATTTTAAAATATACGCCATGTTCCAAGACAATGGATACTATCATTTGCTGATGTATACTTCAAGGAAGTTGGTAAGTTACATGAAATCCTAAAGACAGTTACAAGTGATAGAGATCCAAAGTTTGTGGGGGCATTATTGACGAACCCTAAGGCGAAAGTGAGGAATAAACTGCAATTTAATTTAGCATGTCACCCTCAAACATATAGGCAAACAAGGCAATCAATCGTAGTTTGAGAAATTTACTAAGAAGCCTAGTGGGGGAAAATAAACGGCAATAGGATCTTGTGCAACCACAATCATAATTTTCTTGCAACGGCTAGCCAAAACTATTGGTGAGGTTGTATATGGATGCAATCTTTTGAGTCATCTTGACCTTGTACCTCTACCCATAAACTTGAGTACTATTGGTGATGTAGATGAACGTGCCAGAGCTACCAAAGAGCCGCATGAACAAGTAAAATTGTAAATAAAAAATAGAAAAGAAAAATAGAAAAACAACAGTTAGTATCAAACTATAAACACGCAGAGGTAGTACAGTTTATTACACTATTAAATGATAGTATCTACAATTAGGAATATATAATTATATTATATAAACATTATTCTACGAGAGGCGTCGATCAAATTCTGCTGTAACGACCGGGCGCGCTACACGAGATATTTATAGTCGAGTTTTTCCACTATCGTCAGTGTTAGATAAGTGGTGTACCCGTGAGAGCTTCTATCGAGAGGGTGTCTCAGTCTGACGTAGCAAGTGGCGCATGCGGAGATTTCACGACCAGATACAAATCGCTCACTCTCAGAGCATGTTGTTGTGACCTGTCTGAGGACTTAAATAGTACAAAGGAGGAGAGTGTCGGATTAGAAACTTAAGACAAGGTGTTAGTATGCGAACTTGCGTGAAAACAAGTTTGATGACTATATAAACTTTTAGCTTCATAATCAATGGATCTACATATAATATCCTAAAATAAAGGTTCAATCGAAAGTGGTACGCAATGGCGGCATTTAGTGTATATGTATGGTTGTTTCAAATACTAAATTGAATGGTTATATTTTAAGGCTGGGATATAGAAGATTTCCTTTTTACTTCATTAGGTCAGAAACAGTGTCAGTATACATAAATATGGGGAGAGGGGGGGGGGGGTGGGGGGGAGGGGGGTTTATGAGGGGGGGGGAAGTAGATGGTAGTTGTGGGCGGGGGGGGGGTGGGGGGTTTTCAAAGTAGTTGTCTTGGTTCGGGTCTACCTGAGTAAGGAACGTTTTCCGCCGGCATGCTAAACTCCAACAACGAGGTGGCAGTCTCCTGACGTATCATTCATGAAAGGCTCCCAACTAGGTCAAACTTAAATCAAAGAGGTATTGATCTCCATTCTATCCTATGTCCCGTGTGTGACACTCACATTGAAACCGGGGAGCATATTTTTGTTTCCTGTGAAGTAGCCAAAGAGATTTGGTCAAAAGTGTTGTCATGGTGGAAGATCCAAGACATCTCTATAACATGTCTTCCAGATGCTATCAATCTTGCAGATAGAGTCCACATGCCGAATCATCTTGTGGCTTTTTTCGATGCGGTTGTTCAATCAACCACATGGTTCCTTTGGAGGTTTCGGAACGACATGTCTTTCTCCCTTAAACGTCCCTCAAAGGATCTTATCCTCAATGATATTAAGCTCGCTTCATACAATTGGATTTCTTCAAGAGCTAGAACGGTTAGGCTTAATTGGATTGAATGGTTTGATAATCCGTGTAATACTCGTTGTAACTGATCATTGTTCCTTTAGCTTCTAGCTTCTTGCTAAGTTGCTTTTGTTTATATATACATATTGCTGTTCAAAAAAAAAAGTTAAATAGTGCAGTGCATGGGGGACAACATTATAAAGTTGAGTTTCATGGACATCATTGAGGCCTAACTACTTTTAATGTCAAAAAATTTTCTCTGTAAATGTCGAGAGCGAGTTTTTTTCAGCAGGGGAGAATGAAAGAGTTGGTTTCAACCTACTTCATAATAAAATCTGGAATTATATAACTGTTGGAAATGAACATTACAGAGTCCGTCTAGACGAAAATGTTGATACAACTTGTCGGCAGACTTGAATTCTGGTTGCCTCACTAGGTGATCACTTGTTGGTATTTTGACCATAACTTTCTGCCCGGGACTCAGATTTATGTGATCTTGAATGTTATGGTAACTAGACAAAATTCTATACAACATATGATCACTAAGATTTCGTGGTCTATGAAAGAAATTGGTCATACGATAACATCTTTTTGACTCTCTACATTCTTGTCATTGCTTTTAGCACCTAATCATTTTCGTTTCTTGTCTTTAATAGAGGTGCGTGTTTTCACTAATATAAATATGGGTAGATGAATAAGTAGTTTTAATTAATTGTTTTGTGGTTATAAGGGGTAAAGGATATTTTTGTATGGTGTATCAAAAGAAAGACAACAAAGAGTAAGTTTGCCATTTGTGAGTTGAAAGTTTATTACTTTATTCCTATAAATGTGTGTTAAGTGTTGTCTTTGCTAACTACTCGTGCTCACATATGCAAGATCGATGTTAGAATACAAGGGTTGCATTGCTAATGGCTTGATGAATGAAGAAGTTGGTGAAGGTCTGTGCCGTAACTTAGTGAACGGGTCTTGTGCGAATCTTATACGATAGTAAAATATATATAATACCAACTAGTAAAACGAAAAAAATAATAGTTTGATGATCTATTTTAAGTTTTAACAAATATTTACAACATATAATTGCGTAGGTTTCACAAAAATTTTATATAAGTGAATTAATGTCTCAAATATATAACGAGGGTATATATTTTGAGGCCTTCAAAATTTGTGACCTATGTGATACCGCACTTATCTTTATTTAATGTTTTTAGTACGAATAGTGTTATAGTGTTGACATGCATATTGCCTATTTTTTAACGAAATATATGAGAGATGGATGCCCTGTTGTCTAGCGGGGATTATCTCCTATTTAAGCTAAAAGTAATTTATGACGATTAAGTCATCCCCAGATACACCATCTAAAAAAAACTAGACTCCCAACTTCATCATGGAAGAGAACTTTAAAACCCTTCCTCAACACACATGTAGGTGGTCAAAAGGCAGGTTGATCTACTACAAGTATAAAGGATTTTGGAATGTTCAAGAGTTACATGAAGGAATTATGGCTCAACGAAGTTTCAAGGCTCAACCGAGTGATGTGTTACTATGCAGTTTTCCGAAAACCGGCACATCTTGGTTAAAGGCATTGGCTTTCGCCATTGTAATTAACCCGAAAGAAGTTTGATGAAACTTGTAGTCCATTGCTTACAACCTTGCCCCATGATTGCATCCCTTTTTTAGAGAAAGACCTCAAGCAAATTGAGGAGAACCACAAGAACTCTTGCTTCCCACTAGTGGCCACACACCTTCCTTACACTTGTTTGCCCAAATCAGCCATAGCTTCAAACTGCAAGATTGTTTACATATACCGGAACATAAAAGATGTGATAGTTTCTTATTACAATTTCGTGCGAGCCAGACTAAACGTACCCATGGAAGATGCGCTATTTGAGGAGGCGTTTCAGGAGTTCTGTCAAGGTATTTCCGCTTATGGACCATACTGGGATCATCTCTTAGGTTACTGGAAAGGAAGCTTGGAAAGGCCAGGGACAATTCTCTTATTGAAATACGAAGATATGAAAGGGGACACTTCAAGCAATGTTAAGAGGCTTGCTGAATTTATTGGGTATCCATTTTCGGTCAAAGAAGAGAAAGCAGGCATGGTTGAAAGCATTATAAAGCTGTGTAGTTTTCAGAATTTGAGCCACTTAGAAGTGAACAAAAGTGGAAAGCATCGACCAGAAGAGCCTGATGCGATAGAAAACCGACTGTATTTCAGGAAGGCTAAGGATGGAGATTGGGAGGATTACTTAACTGATGAGATGAAAGAAAAGATTGACAAATTGATAGATGAGAAACTGAAAGACACAGGTTTAGTCCTGAAATGAAAGTCTCAATATCACTGTATATGTATTTCTCATTCTTTCTCATTCCATCTCAACAATGGTTTTAAATAAATCAGTTCACTGCTCTGGGAGTTTATCATCGTTTAGATTTTTTTTGGTTCATTGCATAGGGGATCTATTGCATAGTACATTTTTATTGTCTGATTATAGTATATTTAACA
Source organism: Tanacetum coccineum (assembly GCA_026074375.1). Lineage (NCBI taxonomy): Eukaryota > Viridiplantae > Streptophyta > Magnoliopsida > Asterales > Asteraceae > Tanacetum > Tanacetum coccineum. The sequence continues at coordinate 689 of BQNB010143119.1, read as the reverse complement.
AACTGAAACCCAAAAGAACAACTCGTTTAAAAAGATACTCTCTCGATCTAAAACATTATCAGCAGCGAGATACTAGCACTTGTTTGAATTAATCACTAAATATTTACAAATAGAGTCGTTAGTTTCGTGGTAGTAACTAATGCTTATTTAGTAAATAATTTTTCTAAAAGGCGCCCGCTTTTCTTATATATATATCAACTAATTTCAAGGCCCGCTCGTTAGGCGGGGAGTTTTAAGGTATTGTTAGAAGAAACATTTATATGTTAATACTTGTTCGTTATTATTTTTGGTTGTTCCAATTATTGCGTATCATTTAGATAAGTTATGATTCATGTAATGTGAACAAATAAATGTAATTAGTAAGAGAGTTTATAAGATAATATTGTAAAACATTGATGTAGCAAAAAATAAACATGATATAACATAGTATAATTACATTTATATTTTGTTCAAAGAAACATTTAGATTTTGATAGTTGTTCGATATGTTGTTTTTAGAATTAAGCACACTACAAGAAAAACAGCCTTTAGGGACGGCATGTTTTTAGAGACTGTGGATGTAGTCTCTAAAACCGCACAAAACGACAAAAATCTCACTTTCTCAATCCTATCTTTGACCGAAACCTTTAGGGACTACTCTTTGATCTTTAGAGACTACGTGTAGTCTCTAAAGATTCGCTAGAAAACAAA
>BQNB010143118.1:0-17033 GCA_026074375.1 Tanacetum coccineum | reverse complement strand
ATAACGTAATTGTTTTATAATGCGCCGATCGATGATTAATAACGATTATTGTGTCGGATTTTAATAAAATCGAGTTTTATAATATTAATATATATATTTATAATTTATATAAAAATATTATATTTTATATTTTCAAGTTTGCAAAAATGGCAATATATACCCTTGGTTTAATAAACATTTACAAGTTTAGTCTTTTATATATAAAGTATATATAATTTAAACCTTTAACTTTAGAACTTGGCAAGATAGGTCCTTATAGTAATAACTTTGGAATAATGACATTTTCAGCCCCTTTAGTTATAAATTTCAGAAAGTTACGATATACCCCTTGCATGGAAATAATTTACAAAACAAATCCAAAAAGCCATGCAAGCTTATTTTAGGATTCCAATTGATATTTGCAGGTTATAGCTTATTAGAATAAGCTAAAATAAGATGTTCTAACGTAACAAAAGTTTAGAAAAAGGATTCGTTAGCTAAAAAATAAAAACATGTCGCTTTTAGGGTTTTAATAAAAAAACACATGGGTTTGAGGATTCAAGGCTTTAACAAGTGTTCATATATGATCTTAAGAGTATTATGAACATTCTAATATAGATTATAAGATTATTGAATAAGATTTTGAGCTTACTTGAGCTAAAATGGTTCGAAATGGGGTTTTTGGGCTCGTATACCTAGTAACGACTTCAAGGGTTCCTTTCTCTTGATTCTTGGCTTCTATTCTGAGCTTAGGGACTTCACTTGATCCTTTTTGGTCTAAGTTAGAACTCCATTTGAGTGGTGATAAGTTTTTGAGGTGTGATTTGAAGGAATGGGGTGTTCAGCTATTTATAGGGCTCAAATGGATTAGTACCTTTTGATGTTTTATTAGTGTCAAAGCTATCTTAGGTGATTCATGGGAGCTAGTATGATGAGTCTTGAGAGCTAGAAGTGTAGGATTGAATGGTGGAAGGATGTGGAGGGTATATGAGGGTTCAGCTACAAATGGGTGACAAGGAGGTGATAGAGGTGCTTGTAAGGTGCTTATGTGGCTGCTAGTGAGGTCATGGTAAGGTAATAGTGGTGCTAAGGTGCTACGTTGGGTTTAAAATGGGTCAAAATAAAAGAAAAGGGGTGTCGGGTTGGATTTAGTTTTGGCTTAGGGTTTTGGACTTTAAATTCGTGTATTAGGGTTAAGATTAGAGATAGATTAGGGTTTAGGTTTAAGGTTAGGACTTAGATTAGGGTTTAGGATTAAAGTTTAAGGTTTAGGATTATATATACTTTATATATAAAGGACTAAACTTGTAAAAGTTTATAAAACCAATGGTATATATTGCCATTTTTGCAAACTTAAAAATATAAAATATAATATTTTTAAATAAATTATAAAAATATATATTAATATTATAAAACTCGATTTTATTAAAACCCGACACAATAATCGTTATTAATCATCGATCGGTGCATTATAAAACAATTACATTATATATTTAACGTAATTTATCATCGACTAACTTGCTTTAATGTGTTGTACATTGACTTAGAGGGAAAATATAATTCAAATATTGTGCATTGTACACTTATACATATGTTTGAAGGTTTGCACATTCAATTTATATGTATACATTACATATAATTAGGGTTTTGATGTAAACGTTAACGTTTAATGCTTGTTTTGAAATAACATTTTGAAAAGTACGTTAAATAGATAATGTACTTGGTAAAAATGATATTAAGATATAGACTTGACACATAGGAATCGTCAAAATGATATAAACTTGATATAGATGGCATAGATAGAGGTTGGCAGAGCTCGTTTACTTTTAGAGATTGCAAGTTACGTTGCATATGAGTTGAAGCAAAATTTCCTGTTAAGACGATGATATATATATATAATATATATTATTATTTATATATATATTATATATATCATATATATATATATATTATATATATATATATAATATCTATACTTTATATATATATTGATGGATATTACAGTGCATCTAATTTAATAGATGGATAATTACATTAATGAAAATTGTAGGTTGTTATACAACGGTACCTTCCTCGCCTCTTGAACCTTTCTAATTTGAACCGGTCCAAACCTTTTTGGACCCTTTATTAATTCAGTCCCGACCCAAACCATTTATCCCTTAAAAGGAAAATAGTCGTATATGTTTACAAGACCTATGCCCTAGCGCAGATGGTCTTTGTGGGAACCTTGAGAATCCATCCTCGAGGTCGCAGGTTCGATCCCTGCTTGGCGTTGGGTGAGATATATTTCTCAGGTACCACGTGGCCTACTCAGGTGGTGCCACGTGGCAACCCAACCAGACCCGAGATCTGACCCGTTGACTGCCACGTTAGCAATGACGTGGCTGCCACATCAGCAATGACGTGGCTGCCACGTTAGCAATGACGTGGCAAGGTGGACCCGACCTTCTGCCACGAGGCAACGCCTATCCAATGACAGCCCACCATATGGCATTTCTGACACATCTGAATTTGCAGGTCTGAGGTGGCAGGGTTGTCAGGTGGCAAGCAGGCGCATATGGCAGTCAGAGGTTCAGAGAATGTCGGTGTATAAGGTACGAGGTATGGAGCCAACCATAGAATGACACGTGTCCAAAACACTTTAGAGCCAACGATTAGTACGAGGCAATGATTGGTTCGGTATCCGAGCCAATGATTGGCACAAAGGGTGAAGTCTGAGGTTTCTAGAAGAAGGACAAGTGACAGCTGGAGATTGGCTCTCCCACCTTCCTAGAAGCTTCATAAAACATGTGGGCAGGGAATTACAAGAATGCCCCTGGCTCTTATTGGGATTTAAATATGAGTAGATCTGCTCATTTCGAAGGTGTTAGTTTGTAGGTGCGTTTTCACATAGTAGAATAGTTTTAGGAGTAGGAGTAGTGTAGTTATAGCTTATTGCCTTATTTTTAGCTTATTTTGTAAAAGTTATTAAAGCTTATTAGATCTAGCTTATTGTACTCTTGGCTTATTAATAAAGATGTTTTTTTATGAAGGTTGGTATTACTTAAGCTTATTTTCTTTCTATAATCCTTTATTTTTCTTATTTTCTTTTTATAGCTTATTTCCAAATAAGCTCTTATTAGTTTATCTTTGGATCATATATTTTAAGCTTATATTTGAAAAAGGTATTTCTATAGCTTATTTCAAATAAGTTTATTTAATATACTTGTTGGTTTTAATTTTCAAATAAGCTTTTCTTATAGCTTATTTTTGGTTTATTGAAATTTAGCTTATTATTCAGATAAGCTTTTCCTTAGCTTATTTGATTTAGCTAATTTCTTATAGTATTCGGTTTTTAAAAGGATTCGAATAAGCTTATATTAGCTTATTTTGAGTGCTTATTGTTTAAGTTTATCTTTTTATCATTTATTTTTAGCTTAAAGATTGTCGCTTTTTATTCTAGCTTATTATTTTAGATCCAATCCTTAAATATACCTAATCCGCGTTCACTTTTCGAAGCGAACACCTTAGTTTTGGGTGGATTTGGATCTATTGTTTTTAGCTTATTTTCTAGCTTAAAGTTGTTAGCTTTTTCAAGTAGTTTATTAAATTAGATCTAATATTTAAATATACCCGTCTCTCGTTCACTTTCGGAGTAGAACACCTTAGTTTCGGGTGGATTTAGATCTAAAGTTTACATTTTTAGTAGTGTTTAGTTTAATCTTTAGCTTATTAGTCATATATCTTGTTTTATTATAACCTTGTTTGTGTTTGAATATGAAATGTTCCTCATACATCTAAGGGCGGAGGAGCTTCTAAGGGTTTCATAGATAGTTTAATTTTATGTTTAGGCTTTTTTGATTCTATAAGCTTTATAGTATTAATTTAAAATTTATAGACTTTATCATCTAATAAGTTAATTAAATTCTATATTAGAAATAATATTATTATTATCATTTTCGTTTATTAAATGGATGGTGTTTCGTTTGTTGCTGTCGTTGGGTTCTACATTCCTTCCTTTAATTATGTAGTGTTTTTAGCTTATTTAGATTAATATGTTTATTATTGTTGATTTAGTTATTGCCATGTTTAGTGAGTAGTTTAACATATGCTTGTTAAGTGAATTGTGATTAGGGATTTAAGTGTGAAATTAAAAAGGGTTGTCTCCTCTAATAGTTTTTGGATTATTTAGATTTATGTTTTGATTATTTAAACAGGCAAAAGCTGTAAGAATTATTATACATTAATCTAGTAATTAATACCTAGATAAAAGATTATATTCAAAATAAACCAACGTTGTGAGAAAATAGTTAATTAGACAGGGATTAATTCATCATAAAACTTACATTCACATTAAGGATCTATCATCGTTATCACTTGACAAGCCTATATGCACATTATATATATATAATTATATATATATATATATATATATATATATATATATATATTAGATTTATTTGCTTAGATTTAAATTGCTTAGTTTTAATTTAGCTTATTAATATATTACTCCCTCCGTCCCATATTAAATGTCCATTATTAACTTTTTAAGTCTTTCTTTTTTAACTTTGACCTTAAATATATTTGTTTGTGTTATGTGATACTTGATGAAAGTTAAACCAATGAAAAAAATATTTAAAACTCAATCCATTCATATATTTTGCATCAAGTATTACATAACACAAACAAAAATATTTAAGGTCAAAATTGGAAAAAAAAACTTCAGAAAGTCAAAGTGGACATTTAATATGAGACAGAGGGAATATTAGTTTTAAATCAAAAACCACCCAAAAATACTTGATAATCAAGCATCAAATTAAGAACATTAACGTAAATCTCTATTCATATCTCATCGTGGATTCGACTCTGGGAGGATAATTATTACTTTTCCTAAAGTAATTTTTATTTCTTACGGGAAATACTTATACTATTACAGACTCATTTATGACAAATCACCCGCCGACTCGTCAAGTTGAGTTTCAAATCGATCTAGTACCTAGGGCAACACCGGTGGCGCGAGCACCGTACCGGTTAGTTCCATCGGAGATGAAAGAATTATCTCATCAACAGCAAGAACTTTCGGATAAAGGATTTATTCGACCAAGCTCATCACCATGGGGAGCTCTAGTATTATCTATTAAGAAGAAGGAAAAGTCATTCCAGATGCGTATCGATTACCGAGAACTTAATAAGTTAACCATAAAGAGCTGTTATCCCCTGCCAAGAATCGACGACTTATTCGATCAACTTCAAGGTTTAAGCATTTACTTAAAGATTGATATGCGATCAGGTTATCATCAACTTCTAGTTCGGGAGGAAGATATCCTGAAAATGGCATTTAGGACTCGTTATGGTCATTACAAGTTCCAAGTAATGCCATTTGGTTTAACCAACGTACCAGCGGTATTCATGGATCTGTTGAATCGGGTGTGTAAACCTTATCTTGACAAAATTTTGATCGTGTTTATTGACGATATTCTAATTTACTCCAGAAGCAAGAAAGAACACGAGGAACATTTGAAGATTATCTTAGAATTGCTAAAGAATGAGCAGTTGTATGCCAAATTTTCAAAGTGCGAATTTTAGATGAACTCAGTATAATTTCTAGGGCATGTGATAGATAATCAAGGTATTCATGTCGATCCTGCTAAGTTCGAGGCAATTAAAAATTAGGCTGCACCAACAACTCTAACCGAGGTGCAACAATTTTTAGGACTTGCGGGTTACTACAGAAGGTTTATTGAAGGCTTTTCTATGATAGCTAAACCTTTAACCAAGCTGACTCAGAAAAACAAGAAGTATGAATGGGGCGATGAAGAAGAAGCATTCTAATTACTAAAACAAAAACTTAAAGTGCACCAATTTTGGCTTTTCCCGAAGGAACTGAAGATTTTGTGGTTTACTCTGATGCTTCACTCAACGGTTTAGGTGAAGTGTTTATGCTAAGGGATAAAGTGATAGCATATGCTTCTCGATAACTTAAGGTTCATGTTAGCCTCAAAAATATTAAGTCAAACAAGGAATCTCGGCTATTAATCATGGAAGTTCGGTCTTTAGATAATATATGTTGTAATAGGCTAAGTTACGGGTATCGGGCTCGTTAGGCAATCTAATATTGTATGTGTATCGGGCTAAAGCCCAAGCAAAACCCGAGCCTGACCCAAGTCAAAACCCATGGCCCATGAAAGCCTTATAGAGGTCGGCCTAGGTTAGTGTATAAATACCCCTTCTCCATACATGAAGAAGGGTTGGTTGTTCATTTATAAGTTTACACATTTGTTTCAATCCACCACTCTTTCTTATCTCTCTACTTTCTCTCTCTGGTTTCTCTCTCTACAATTCTTCTATTTTCCCTCTTTGATTCTTAAGTGGAAATGATATATTAGCTTATAACAATTGGTATCAGAGCTACAGGGTGATATTGTAAGTTTGTGTGCATTTCTACCTTGTTTTGATCATCATTTTTGGTCTTTTTGTACTCGTTCTATTAAAAAATAAAGCTCGTATTTTTGTGTTTAAATGTGTTAAAGTTTATGTTTTTAAGCAAGATCTAGGCCTAATAAAGCTAGTTGTACAAGAAAAATCAAGTAAAAACTTCAAAAAGGGTGTGTTTTTGGTGATTTTTTTGAAAAAGTACGTTTTTGAAGCAAGTGAAATATGCAGATTTGAAGCTAGCGAAATATGTTTGCATGAGAAATATGTATGCAAAATATGTATGCAAGTGAAATATGTATTCAAGCGAAATATGTATGCAAGTGAAATAGGTATGTAAGCGAAATATGGCATGTTGAGTTCAAGCGAAATAAGTCATTCTAGGAAACAAAACTCTGCTTAATTTTTCCTAGGTCAAGCGAAATATGTAAAGCGAAATATGCAAGCAAAATATGTATGCAAGAGAAACATTATATTGACATATTCTAAGAGAAACATTACATTGACATATTTTAAGAGAAAAATTAACATTGGGGGGACACATTTAATTTTTTTTTCTCCTAAGGGGGGGGGGACGAAAATTACGTTGACATATTCCAAGTGAAATATTACATTTATCCAAAAAAGATTTTATTTTCTACGGTTTGTCTTACTTAGTAAAATCCTGTAAAATTCTTGGATTTCTTAGTTTTAGTGAAGATTTGTAAAATCCCGTGAAATAACAATCTTAATCACCTTCAACAAACACTCTTAAACACAATCCTCCTTTATCACTATTCGATCAATCGTTAATCATTTTCACTTCATAATTTAACAATCATTCATCATGGCTACTCCAATTACAACATCCACAACAGACAGTCAAATGCATAACAACATCATGGCAGCTAGTTCAAGGGATCGTCCACCAATGCTTGCAACAAGAATATATGCTCAGTGACCATCACATTTCTTGAGATATATTAACACAAGACCAAATGGTGATGCCCTAAGGAAATACATTCTACAAGGTCCTTACATACCTTCTACTGTCATAATTCCAGCTGTACATGCAATAGATGATTCACTAGAAGTTCCAGAACAAACAGTAGTTGAGACATTCTTGAATATGTTTCGTGAAAACAAAGAACATTATCAATCAAAAAAGGAAGCAATTCATCTGCTATTGACTGGAATTAGGGATGAAATATACTCAACTATTGATGCTTGCAAGACAGCTCATGACATGTGGATAGCTATTAAAAGGAGTCTAATAGGGATGAATCTCTTAACATTCAAGATGTCAAGACTAATTTGTTTTAGGAGTTTGACAGATTCACTTCTCATGATGGAGAGTCAATGGAGTCATACTACTACAGATTTTACAAGATGATGAATGAAATGGTAAGAAACAACTTGACAGTTGCTACGTTGCAAGTTAATGTTCAGTTTTGTCACACCCCCAAACGGGGCTTGGTCGGAAACACGTGTCCGGGGGCGTGACGTCATATTACACATCGCACAAGATATAAAGAACGACCTTTAAGGGTAGGTTTGAAAATTCAACATCGTTGCATTAATTAAAATAGATATAGTTTAACATAAGTCTAAAGAAAATATGCGGAAGCGAATAAAAGTTTTAGACATTGACAACGATGTTTCAACAGCTAGATAATAGCCGTTTCTTGAAAATAGGCCCAATGTCATAAGGGACACCAAATAGCAAGCAAGATATCCTCAGCTAAGCACCTGAGAAGAATATAACATGCTAAAAAGTGTCAACATAGAGTTGAGTGAATTCATAGGTTTAATTTGTATTAAAAATGGGACACAAGTTACAGTACGTTCGTGACAGTTATAACCAGATACAACGTCACATAAAAGAATGTCAATTTTTACTGTTGCGCACTAAGCTCATGGACACGAAGCTCAATTAAAGGAACGGTGATTTTATAATATGCCAAATCGGATTCTAGCCCTGAGGTATCTGACCAAGATCACCTATTGACATTCCGACATGGTATATATCCGTTTGTTCGGGACCTCCGAATCTAGTAAGCACTACTTACCCAGATAGGGATAATTACTCCCAATAGATCTATTTACAACATTCGCGACTCACTTTAACCAGTCTGTCGGTTTAGCAATGACGGTTCATGATAATCGGGCTCATTAATGGTTTATTTGCTACTTCGGCAAACGTTAATCAGGAACACGGAAACATAAAGTAACGTGGTGTGTATTGTGTTTGAAAACAAGCAAGTTTCTCACCCCAAAAATAGTAAAGTAAAAGTCGTAAAACATGGGGCTTGAAACCACTTAGCAAAATGAGCTGAGTAATGTGTGTGTCAACGCAAGTAAAAAGGTGATATGAGAAAATCTAAAGCCGCGACCTCGAATAATAACGCGTCTCAGAAACACGGAAAGTATGCTCTCACGAATTGATAATATGTTCCATGTCACCGTCGTAATAAATACATTCCAATTTGTGTTTGCTGCGAGTTTTGAGTAACAAGCATGATGAAATGAAATCATATAGTTTTTTCTTTAAGTCTCGACGTTTCTTCAAAAAGTTTCCATTTTTTGTAAGTTTCTTTTTTGAAAGTTTTTAGTTTTGGGACGTTTAATACGTCCCCTATAATTTGTTAAGTTTCTAAGGTCAAACGCACTATAGCCTTAATTACTTAACTTCTAAGTCCGTTCCGCTAAATTTTTACCAAACTTACTATTTTTAGTAACTTTATCGCTTTTCCCAAAAATATTGTTGACGACGTCATTAAACATACCAATAATATATAAAGTTACTATATGTTTTCGCTAATGTTTAAAAAGTCTAAAAAAAAAGTCCGAAAGTGTTTCGAAACTTATTTATATTCACAACAGCAAATATTCATATGTTTTGCCAAAAAATATTTCCAAGTTTCATTTGCCCATAACCTTGGTATTTTAATCCGTTTTTAATGTGTGATATATTGACAAATATTTTTTCGAACTGAGCTCTTGAAAAATACTACTTTTACGCATAATGGAAACACGTGTTTTTAGTCGACCAAACCTCAAACAAGTTTGGGACAAGGCAAGCACTTTTGTCAAAAAAAACCAACATTCACAAAAACTTCACAATAGATTAGAATTTAATAATGCCTAATCTAGCCAATAATCTTCTTTCACAACTAAACACAACATAAACCACACCTAACAAACCAAAAAATCTAACCTAATCCCTTATTTCTATTGTTGCAACACTCATCAACTCATCAATCTCATCGAGAACATATCTTTAACTAGTACAATAAAGTAGTATCATTATTTATGAAATATTGTTAAAATCTTTCAAAAATTAAAACACAACATATGGATGTATGGATCTTTGAACATATAAGAAGAATGTAAGAAAACCACAAAGAAAGATTCAAGATACTTACAAGAATGAAGAACAAGTAGTGTGTGTAGAGTGTAGAGTCTGTGATCTGTATACTGTGCAAAATAAGAGATGTAGAAAAACTGCGTGAGAATAGTGTGACCAGACCTTTGTGTGTTGTGTAGATCTTGAATAAAATTCTTAAATCAAAGATACCAATGCTTCAAAACACCTTAGATGTTCTTAGAAATGAGCTTGGAATGAGTGAATCTTGATAGAATTAAAAGTAGGATTGTTGTAGTATGAATTGTATGACTGTGAGAGGAGCAAAGAGGGAGAGAAAAACCAATTTTTTGGGCTAAAAAATGAATGATACCTAATGTAAGAGAAGTGGAGTATTTATAGGGCCAAGAGTTAGGGTTTTTGACTGTCAGCAAAGTATAAGTGACCAACACACACCAAAGGGGTGTGTGTGTGTGGTTCGGCAATAGACAAGCCACAAGGACCATGTGGTTTAAAAATTTTGATCAAGGTTCATGAATTTGGTCTTAAATTTGAATTTCAACTCAAATGGAGTCAAAGTGTGCATGTAATCACATGGTATTGTCAAACTTTGAGAAATGGTGCATGAGATGGACTCTCTCATGTGTCACTTTCATACACATGCATGGGATTTTCAAGAAAAGATGCCATTTAATTAATTTAAAGGCTTATGCTTGCATTTGGTTTGGGGTTAGGTGTCCAATATATATCAAGAGGGAAGGGTGAATGAAAATTTTGACTTTAGAACACGAGATGGATGATAACTAAAGTTTATACGAAAAGGTTTCAAGTTTCTGAGGTTCCATTAGGTCACAAACACAAAAAACGCAATTTAGACAATAAAGCGTAATAATAAATATCAGGAGTGATCGTTTAAAATACGAAAACTTAGAAAGATGAATAACTCAATATTACTATCTAAACTAGATGAATATCCGCAATTCCGGAACGCCACGTTTCCGTGACCTTTTTCAGATTTACGGGTTTACTTCCCGGTAAACCGCCAGATTCAAACGTAACGTATAAAAGTCAAAAATAATTGTCGGAAAAGTTTAAAATATTGACCGGAAATTCTCGGGGTGTGACATTCTTCCCCCGTTAAAAAGCTTTGTCCTCAAAGCTTAAGACGTGGACAAAGGATTAGCAAAAAGATGAGGGTACTTTTTCTTATGTGGGTCCCGCGCTCCCAAGTAAACCGGCACCTCGTCTCGGAATTCCATCGGACTCACGATTAGAATGCGCTTTTATTTAGCTGTTTAAACTTTCAATCCATAATTTCACTGGTTCTTAATGAAATGGAGTTGTTCATCAATCTGGATTTCTTCTAAACGAAATAGCTAGGGGTGCGTCTCGAAACATTCTCAGATTGGAAAATGAAAAGTACAATGAACTCGGCTTAAATGCTCTGGAAGATCAAGTCGATAAGCAGCGTTCCTACTTTTGCAATAATCTAAAAGGTCCTAATATAATGAGGGTTAGCTTCCCGTTTGCGAAACATATACCTATTCCATGGCGACACTTTCAACATGACCTTATCTCCAACCTCAAATTTAATGGCTTAAGCCTTCCTATCTGGCGATAACTCTTATGCCTATCTTGGGCAAAAAAAATAAAAAAAAAAAAAAAACAAAATACAAAAAAAACCACAAAAAAAAAAAAAAAAAAAAAAAAAAAAAAAAACAAAAAAAAAAAAAAAAAGGAAACTTGAATTCTCTTTTTGATTTGAATGATCTTCTTAGTTGCTTCATGAACAATTTCTGGACCAGTGAGCTGAGTGTCTCCAACCTCAGCCCAACAAATAGGCGATCTACATTTTCGGCCGTAGAGAGCTTCAAATGGTGCAGCCTTGATACTAGTGTGATAACTGTTGTTGTAAGAAAACTCCACCAAAGGTAGGTGTCTATCCCAACCTTTCCCAAAATCCATCACACAAGCACGTAGCATGTCCTCTAAAGTCTGGATGGTTCTCTCACTTTGACCACTGTTGTCGATGGTAAGCGACTCATATCAATTGGAGTACTTTAGGGCTTCGTTTAGTGATTTCAAAATGACGAGGTTAAACTTTCTATCTCGATCAAAAATAATCGTAACTGGCACTCATGCCTCGAGACTTACTCCTCTAGGTCCTTGTTTCATCAATTCTCCATTGAGTCAGTTTCCTTCATTGGTAAGATGAGCAGATTTTATGAGTCGGTCAACAATTACCTAAGTTGTATCTTGACCAGTTGATGTTTTTGGTAACTTAGTTACGAAATCCATCGTAATGTTCTCCCACTTCTATACTGGGATCACGGGCTGAACCAACAAACCGGATGGTTTTTGGTATTCGGCCTTGACTTTGGACATGTCAAACATTTACTGACTAGGTGCCAATTAGCCTTCATATTTGGCCACCAATCAGTTCTTTAATCTTGGTTACTCTTGTCCGATCCAGGATGTACTAAATACTTTGACTTATGCGACTCGTGCATAATCAACTCTCTTAAGTCACTAAAACAGGGTATCCAACTTCTCCTATTTAAGCACAACATTCCATCAGCACGTGGCTCTAGCTTCTTAATCATACATACAGATCTTCTATTCCATATTCTCCTCCTTTTCGCCTCAAACTGAGTTCTAAAATTATACAGGTGAGTTCAGACTTCATCGTCAAAACTAAGCTCGAACCCGTAGTGGCTTAGCGTTCCTTTCGCTTAGGCATCCGTCACCACGTTCGCTTTTCTCGAGATGATAACGTATCTTACAGTCGTAAAATACCTCAACAACTTAACCATGCTACGTTGTCAATGTATAACTCATTCTGATCTAGAATATTTTGCAAACTCTTGTGATCAGTGAACACAACGCACTTCGTGCACACTACAAATAATGTTCCACTCACTTTGAGAAGCAATATACTCTAGCTCCAAGCTCTAAGTCATATGAGTGTACTCTTCTATGAATTTAAGTTGGCAGAACGTAGGCTATGTAAAACTTATCTTTTACATCAAGAATGGCCCAATCCTTTACGAGAAGCATCACAGTAAACCAGGAAGTTTTCACTAACTCCTTCGGGGTAAAAGCTAACATTGGTGCATACCAACAACTTTACTTCAACAGTTGAAATGCAGCTTCTGCCTTTTCACTCAAATCAAACTTCACATTCTTTTGAGTTAGCTTTGTCATAGGTTTGGCAATTTTTGAGAAACCTTCGATAAATCATCGATAATAGCCAGCAAGACCTAAAAATTGATGAATCTCTGTCGGAGTCTTAGGCGATGCCCAATCCTTGATTGACTTAATCTTAGCTGGTTCTACGTGAATGCCTTCACTATCAATCACATGACCAAAAAATTGTACCTTTGAAAGCCAAAATTCACACTTTGAAAACTTGACGTACAATTCTTCCTTCTTAAGCAACTCCAAAATTAACTTAAGATGTTCTGCATGCTCTTCCTCGCTCTTGGAGTAGATCAAGATGTCATCGATAAAAACAATCACGAATTGATCTAAGTATGGTTTGCACACCCAATTCATCATGTCCATGAATACCTCCGGTGCGTTTGTTAATCCAAAAGGCATAACTTGGAACTCATAGTGGCCATAGCGAGTCCTAAATGTCGTCTTTGGAATGTCCTCGTCACGAACTCTGAGTTGGTGATAACCAGACCTCAAGTCGATCTTCGAGTAAACACTTGATCCTTGCAACTGATCAAATAAGTCATCGATTCTCGGAAGTGGATATCGATTCTTCACAGTCAGCTTGTTTAGTTCACGGTAATCGATACACATCCAAAAAGATCCATCTTTCTTTTTGACAAACAAGACAGGGGCTCCCCAGGGTGAGGAACTTGGTCTTATAAACCCTTTGTCAGAAAGTTCTTGTAGTTGAGTAGACAATTCTTGCAGTTCTGACGGTGCTAATCTATACGGGGCTCGTGCCACAGGAGCAGCACATGGGACCAAGTCAATTTGGAATTCAACTTGTCGTGTTGGTAGTAATCCAAGCAAATCTACTAGAAAGTCCTTTGGAAAGTCCTGTATAGTCGGCACCTCCTCAAGTCGCTTATCCTCTGACTTGTCTTCGGTTTCCTTCCTCATAATTTGTGCCAGCAAAATTAAGCAACCTTTCTTAATATATTTCTGAGTCTTGTTGCACGATATAATGCTCAACTTTGACTTCTTTCTTTTACCATTTCTATCACCTTGAACTATCAAAACTTTATCTCCATAGGGAATCCGCACAATCTTATCATCACACACGATCACCGCATGATGGTTTGCTAACTAATCCATGTCGATAATGACATCAAAACTGCCAAGTTCTACTTGCATTAAGTCAATATTGAATGGGTGACCTAACAATCCTAACGTACAGCCTCTAAGTACGATATTAGTTTTAGAAACTCTCCCATCGGCTAATTCGACAGCATAGCTAATCTCTAAAGTATCAGGGATTATATCAAGCAATGTACTAAAAGTAGTCGAGTCGATACGAAACTTCTATCGGCACCCGAATCGAATAATATGAAAGCATAATGATTGTTGAGAAGAAACGTACCCTAACAGACATTTATCATCAGGGTTATCGTCCCCTTTACCACATATATGAGTTCCCTCTTGCTTCACCAACTCATTTCTTGTTACTAGCCTTTAGTACACAAGTTTTTTATTTTTTGATTCTTAACTTTGGGCAATCACTTCGGTAGTGTCCTTGCCCTCCACACTCGTAACAGGTTACAACCCTCTAATTCACTACTTGACCCCTCTGAGTTGAAGTAGTAGAGATTGTGACCTTACAATCCTGGGTTAAATGCCCAACCTTGTTACACTTCCCACATCTCACTGTGCACGGTTCTTCATGGTGAAGCTTACACATGTTACAGAGAGGCAACAGTTACCATTAAACGGTTTCTTCTCAATGTGCCAGCCGACAAAGAGGCTCTGCTACATTCATGACGCCTCCTTACATTTAGTCTTTTGAAATGGTAGGTTGCTATCCACGATTTGTTTCTCTGATTTGATCCTCTAATCTCCTTTTGTTTTCACATTTTCACAGCATAACTTTCAACTTTAGTCCATTAAAGTTGTTAGCAATCCCACATATCATCTTTGTATCCTTGTATGTTTAGCATCAATTACATTCATTTGGATGATATCAGGGGAGTCCTCCAATGAATTTCTCAACCCGACGTCCTCCTCCTTTTAGGACCAATCTGGGTGCACATCATAGTTCAACTCCTTTGAATCTCTAGATAAAAGCAAGTCCAAAATCATGGTTCTTTACGGCTAAGTTCCGCAATTCAGTTTCCATTTTCTAAATCTCTTCTTTTGGATAGTACACTTCAGTCAAAAGCCTCATGAGCTCTCTCTATTACAGGACAAATGCAGCCTCTTCCCAATAGTCTCATATGTTGAGTTCCACCCAAGTTAGATGCACTGTTTAATAGTGTGTCAAGTAGCATACTTAACTTGGGACTTCTTTGCGCAGTTGCTGATAAGTGGAACGACTGTTTCTCTATCTTCTCAAACCACCTTATCAATCTGACAACTCCTTCCGTTCCCTTAAAGTTGAGTGGTTGACACTTCATGAAATCCTGGTAGGTGCATTCTCTAGCAACAAGCCTATCGCCTCTACCATTCTCATTTAGATTTCCATTTCCACCATTTCCATTCTCACCATTTCCATTCTCACCATCTCCATTACCGCCATTTCCATTACCGCCGTCACTGCCGTTGAAAGAGCTTATAATGAGCTTATGAGAGCTTTTTGGATAGTAGCTTAACATTTAAGACAAATGACTTTAGCTTTTAAATGAAAAGAGAGAGAGCTTATAACACAATAAAACTGAATTTCATTAACTAAGAAAAACTGATTACATTACTTTAAAGGAAATTACAAATCATTTTAAAGAAAATTACATTAAGCTAAGAGAAAATTTAAGCTACCTAAGAAAAACTATATAAAACTCCCCTGTGTGTGTGATAGTGAGGCTATTTATAGCACTCTGATGAAGCTTCTAGGCACTTGCTTGCATCCCATACCCCCTTTTAATCCAAACTGTACACTCTACTAATCATTAGATCTTCAATATGAGCCCTTGGATCAAGAATGTACACAAACGAATTGCCAAGCTGTCATTCTTTTGATGTGACAGCTTGTGCTAGTTCTGTGAGTGCTTCCAGCATAAAACCCCTCCTCTTTTGTGCTTTCTCTACATCCACGTGGCTTGATAGCTTGAGATAGCTAATAAGAGTACTTGATTAGACCGATTTGACCCTGCCATTGCGTTGTACTTCACTTGAATAACCCAATGTACCCCTTAATTAAGAAAAGCCCCTTGATTTACCCTGGTTGGTGAAACGGGGATGGAGCATGAATAGTAACATGACTTCGCGCCCTTTATAACTGTAAATCGGGTAAAAAGAATTTAAACTTTTGGGAATTTGCAAATTCAGTCCCTCTATTTGGTTTATAAAAATTTAGTGTAAAATGACTTTCATAATTGACAGAAATGGTCCTTGTGGTTTTATAAAAGGGTATTGGGCTAAGGCTTTAGGCTTTTGGATCCGGGTGTGGCCCATTTAAGGTTTAAGGGACTATTTTTGCAACTTTTGAAACTTGAAGGGCTATTTTGAAACATTTTGGGTTTTGTCTTTTGTGGTTGACTTTTGTTGACCAAGCTTGACTGGAGTTGACTGAAGATTTGACTTTTTCTGGCTTTGGCTTTTGGCTCTTGCACGCTCTTCCGTTCTCGTTTCTGTGCTTGCCCGTTTTTGACTGTTTTCTTGTGATTTTTGATATATCCGTACCTGCATATATAAAAAACAAAAACAAGTATATTTTTGCCATTTTTAGTGTATTTGTGGTCATTTAGGGTCATTTTTGGTATTAACGGATATGTGTATTTTACACTTATCAGCCGTTCTGGCTTTGATTCTCAGCCTCGAGAGCATTGGCGGCATAGGTCACCTCATGAGCAGCCAACACTTCTTCCACATGTCGGTTAATGAGTACTTCGATTGCTTTAGGGGTCATACTAGAGCGAGTGATAGTCATTGTTCTATGTCACAAGACATAACGCACGATGAGATTTGATACGAGATATAGCCATTTTAAATGGTAAATAACGTTTATATAGAAAATACAATAAAACATGTTTTGCCAGAACAAGTAAATAACAATATAGAATAATACGCGAGAGAATCAAAACAAGCTTTTCATTTCACGAATAGAAGCATAATTCGGTTACAACCAACCAAAATAGGTACATGATTTACG
>BQNB010143117.1:0-14830 GCA_026074375.1 Tanacetum coccineum | reverse complement strand
TGGGAACTATATTCCAAGTTCACCGGAAATTGAAATGATAATACCTCGGTTGAGAATATTATATGTTGGTGTTCTTTTACCAACTTTGTTTTTTTTAAGGGTAATTTTTTTATATTTTTGATTTTTTTTATATGTTTTTATGATAATTATACTAAAAAGAAAAAGAAAATATTTTTTACTTTTTTTATATATTTTTTTTTGGGTTTTTGAAATATTTAACAAAAATGAAACTTTCGAGGACGAAAGGATCTTCAAACCAAATCAACAAACGTAAACGAAGGAATCTTTACACAAATCCCCGGCAACGGCGCCAAAAACTGATTGTTAAGTTTTATACACGCAAAAATATATAATATATTATAATTCCAAAAGAGCAATTAAGAAAATTCCCTAAGGAAATTTCACTCTAAAAGATATATATATAATATATAATAATACGTATATTAAACCGGGAAGTATGATCACCCGGGTCGTTTTCCCAACGACTAGTGCAATTGAAACCACGTTTTAAGCTTGGATTATGATTTGAATAAGAAAATAGATGATTTGATGATCTATAACTACCAAATAAAAGCAATAATTAATAAAAATGAACAATTAAAAGCGATTAAGCACTTAAAAAGATTAACGGGAAGCAAATAAAACACGACAAATAAGCAAGTAAATTAAAATTAAGTCCTAAAAATGCAAACTAAATTTTTAAACCTAAAATAGGACAAAAGAAAATTTTAAGAAAAAGAAAAATATTTTTTTTATTATTTTTGAATTTTTTTATGAATTAAAAAACTATTTAAATCTAATTAAATCCTAAAAAAAATAGCAAATAATTGAAATTATATTTTTCCTATGTAAAACGAAGAAAAAGAAATTTTTAGAAAAAGGAATCACTATTTTTTGCTTTTTAGATTTTAAAATATGAATTTTCTAAGATTTAATCTAATTAAAAGCTTAAAAATAATAAAAAAATGCTATAAAAAACAAATTGATAAAAATATTATCTCCTAAAATTTTATAAAATTAATTATACTAATAGAGAATGTGATGTGATTTGTTATAAAGAGATAACAGCCCTTATTGGGAAGGGGGTTATTTATTCGATATGAAAATTACGAAAACCTTTTTATGGGTATTGTAAACATTGTTATATTATGGCATTTATATCTAACTGTGGGTAGGTATCTGTGCATATGGCAGTTCCGGTTTTGGCGGGTTGTATGTTTTTTTAGTATGGTGGAACTTTTGTGGTGTGGTGGGGGTGGGGGGGGGGGTTTAGTGGGGGGTGTTGGTTATTTGGGTGGACGGTGGGTGGTTGTGGTGTGGGGCTTAGTTGATTTTTGGGGGGGTTGTGTTGAAGGGGGGGGTTGGTGTGTTAGTGTTGGTGTTTTAGTAGGGGTATGGTTGGTGGTGGTTGTGGTGTGGTTTTTTTTTGGGTGTGGGGTGGTGTGGGTGGGCGGGGGGGTTTTGTTGTTGGGGGGTTTGTGGGGTTTTTTTTGGGTTTGTTTTGTGGTTTTGTGGGGTGAGTTGTGGGTGTTTTTGGGCGGTTTGGGGTTGGGGGTGTGGTGTGTTTGTCTTTTATGGTGTGGTTTTTTGGGGGTGTCGGGTTTTGTTGTGTGTTGTGTGAGGTTACATTTAGGATCTTTAGTTGGTTGTTGTTGTTCGCGGTTTGTTGTTGTTGTTATTTAAGGGGGTGAGGGGGGGATTTAGGTTGGTAAGGCGGGGGTGGGGGGGGTGTTGGGGTGGGTGGGTGGGGGGTGTGGGGGGGGGGTTGGGGGGGGTTGTTTGTTGTGTGGTGGGGTTATGGTTCTTTTCAGATTTTTATGATTCCTGTTTCGGTTTTATTTTTATTTCTATATTCAGATATTATTTGTAATATATAAGATTTTTATAAAGCAACACAGAACACCCGGCACCATTTGGGAGTTGTGTCGGGGTTGGGGGTAGTGTGGTGGTGGCGTGTTTGAGTGTTTGTCTCCTCCCGGTGGTGTGGTTGGGTGGTGCGTTTGTATGTTGGGGGTGTCTGGAACTGGTGATTAATTTATATCATTTTGATCTTTAGTTTCCTTATGTTTTTATTTATTTTTTATATTTATTATTTTTGATTTCGCTATAAATGGTGTGTAATCTCGCCCAGATTGGGGCTCTGGGTGTTTGCGCATCTGTATGTATTTATTTAGATATGGGTAGGTATGGGGTGTAGATTGTTGGTATACCTTGCCGTACGGCGCATGTATGTGAGTTGTTGGGAGGTTGCCAAACATTGTGATATTTCACCCCCATAAGAGGTTTAGAATGCGTGTTGGAACTATTGTGGGTTGTGGTTGTGTAGTTGGGGGTTGGTATGTATAAAAGACTGTCCCCCCAGCTTGTTACTCTCGCGTAATGATTGTCTCATGTGGGTATCGACTTGGAGTATAAGAGATATTTATTATCTCGGAAACGCTTGTGTCTCCCTAAGAGTAGATCGCTCTATTGTCCCGCCCGTTCTACACATCTGGTCGCCTCAAACCAGAGTTTTTTTTGTAGGGCTTATGGTCGCCTAGGTTGGTAGAGTTACGCATGCTGGGTTATGGTTACTAAGATATTCGGGTTGTCCAATTCGTTAGTCAAGTATCCATATGCTGGGAGCCGCCGCGCTAGCGATTGATTTTACTGTTTAGGGTCGGATTGGAGTGATAGAGGGGTTACGATGTTTGAAATCTATCTTGATTTTCAAAAAATTATAAATTTAAATCCGCTCCCCCTTCCCACCCCCCCCCCCCCCCCCCCCCCCCCCCCCTCCCCCCCACCCCCCCCCCCTCCCCATATACTTCACCCTCCCCCCCTCCCCCCCTCCCACTCCTCACAATATATAATATAGGTCGTATTTTTATTGGTTTTAGTTTATGTGGTGTCTCACCCCCCCCCCCCCCCCCCCCCCTCCCCCCTCCCTTCCCCCCATGTCCCCCCCCCCCCCCCCCCCCCCCCCCCCCCCACCCTTATTAAAACCCCCCCCCCCCCCCCCCCCCACCCCCCCTCCCCCCCCCTCCATCCCCCCCCCCCCCCCCCCACCCCCCCCCCCCCCCCCCCCCCCCCCCCCCCCCCCCCCCCCCCCCCCCCCCCCCCCCCCCCCCCCCCCCCCCCCCCCCCCCCCCCCCCCCCCCCCCCCCCCCCCCCCCCCCCATTCCCCCCCCCCTGATCCCTTTTTGGTGTGCTTCTCTAAAATGTGTTACAATATTATTAAATTACTTAATTTTTCTTATTGACGATTAAACCTCTCATAACCCCCCCCGCTACTTACCGCTAGACTTGTGTTATTATAGTATGCGGGCCGGTTATTTTGTTCTCAGATAGTGGAAAGGTCAGAGGTTTTTATGATATGTGATTTTAACGCTTCGTAGGGCTCGTTGAGTGGGTTTGTTTTTTTTTTTGGCGCGCATGTTACGTTTGCTTACAGCCCTAAGTCATTGACTCTAGAGATAGAACATTGTATGGTTGTTGTTACATTTTGTTGAGTTTTAGAGATAAGTGATAGCCAAAGTGTTAATGTGCCCAGTCGATGTTCGTAATTTTGAGATGATAGGTATTAGGGCCCCCCCCCCCCCGCCCCCCCCCCCCCCCCCCCCCCCCGAGCTATGTGTTTTTCCGTGGCCCCCACGATATACGGGACGTCCAGTTTGATTCCAGGAAGTGAGGTGTATGAGCATGGGGGAACGGGGTTCCAGATTGTGTTTATGGGTTGTTGAGTTACACGTGACTATCCGGAACGTGAGTAGGATTAATTAAGGGAGAGGGAGGTGGAGAGGTGAGGGGGGGGAGTGGGTAAGGGGAGGGGGGGGGGATAACCAAGAATGTTTTTTTGTTTTCTTTATTTTTTTTTATTTTTTTTTCAATATTTATTAATATTTTTATAATCCTCTTTTTGATTTTTTATAATTTGTTGTTTAAATGTACCCCCCAAAATTGCTAAATTGATAAAATGATTAATTGCCTAGATTATTCATTTGTTTATTGTTTGTATTTTATAATATATTTATTTTTTATAATTATTTTATTTTTTTTAATTTTATTAATAGTCATTAAATATTTTTAATTTAATTTATATTTTTTTTTAAGATAATTATTTTAAAAGACCTTTTTATTACTTATATTTTTATATTATAATAATTAGTAACTTATCAGATTTTAATCATATAATAAACACAATACTCTAAACGAAGAACATCATACAATAGAGGAATCAAAAAACAAATAAATAATAGTGAAAAAGAATAAAAAATAAATTTATAAAAAAAAAAAATATCATTTATTTTTATTATTTATGTTATTTTTGAAAATTAAATAAGACAATAAAAAAAGAGAAAAAATCTTAAAAAAAGGATCCGCATAAAAAAAAATAAGTGAAAAAATATATTATTACCAGAATTTATAACTGAGAGCTATATTATTTACTAAAAAAATATTTTTATCTATAAACTACAGTTTTGACATATTGTGGAAAAAAATACTCAATATGTTAGTGAACAGAATTGAATTAGTGTCTCCCAATTCATGTTTGTTAGTACTCGGCTATTTAGTTTGGGAGACTTCGTATAAATAGATTGTGCTCTTTTCTAGTTCTGTCTGTAATAGAAGATCTACAGAGAGAGATATTGTTAAATAATAAAGTTTAAGAATTAAAAATACTATGATACGATCTAGTAGTGTTTGACCTTAAATGTTTTCTGTTTTTTGTACTATAGAGATTTTTTAGTAGATTATGTTGGTTTTTTTTCATAAAAATTTTTAGTCTGTTTTTGTTGTTCCCTAAGAGGTTAGAAATTTAGGACTTAATTTTTAATTTACTTGCTTATTATTGTCTGTCATGATGTTACTATTGTGAATATAGTCCTGTTTAAATCGTTAGTGTTTGTGGTGTGATATGTGTGTCGTTAAACCTTTATATGCTTTTTAATTGTTCGCATTTTTTATTATGTAGTATATGCTTTTGTATTTAGTGAGTAGTTTAGTTATAGATCATCATGAATTATCTATTTCTCTATAGATCAATGAATCTTGTTAGGAAGACCACATAGCTCTAAGTAGAACTCCTAACGTCTGTTAGTTTCCGCAATTGCATAAACGCCGACAGTAGTATGTAGGAGGATAGTCGAAGAAAGAGCGAGTAGGGAAGATGATGTGTACAATGAAGGCTGTGGTTTACTCTGTTACGATGTACTCTCCGGTTTAATTAAACGTATATTATTATATATTATATATATATATATCTTTTAGAGTGAAATTTCCTTAGGGAATTTTCTTAATTGCTCTTTTGGAATTATAATATATTATATATTTTTGCGTGTATAAAACTTAACAATCAACAACCAATACGCCGTATCCATCAAGGAAGATATGACATATCTGTGCATGCACTTCACAAAAGACCACGAAGGAAACAAGATCCAATACGCCGTATCTAGGAAAGACCAATACGCCGTATTTAAGCCATATGGAAATAAAATATTCTGGAAGATATGAAACGTGGTCCTTACACCAAGAAATCCCCAATACGCCGTATCGAAGACTCTCGATATGCCGTATCGACCTTTTTCCAGACCTTATAAATAGAAAACTCAAAAACAAGTTTTAGGTGTGCTAAATCATATTTTTGATACCTAAACCATAAAAGTTGATTTTCAGAGGAGAAAAAGAGTAGAAGAGGTCTTGCAACGTGATTAATTCATTAGGAAACAACTTATAATCTCCTATACTATTGTACTCATTCAGTTTTTGGTATCATTCGTTAACTCGGCTAGTTTACCTTGGCTAAATTATACGTATAGTAGATAAAGTAGTCACTATTGATACTGAATCATGTCAGTGTTTGTTGGTATTCATTCGTTATGACTCGGGCTCTGGTTGCTTACTAGTTGGCTGTAATATTTGATCTCTTGTTTGGTGTTGACTGTTAGGAAGACAAGAGACGAGAGAAATGAAAAGCGAAAGGTTAGGAGCTGTTATCAGTGATCAACAATATGTCTTAAACCAATTTGAGACTGAAGTCTTGAGCATCGGGGTAGGTTATAGAGTGTGAGAGATAGTGATAAGAGCCTGTGAGAGAATGCACTAATGTGGTACCTCAATCGATACATAGAGAAGCCTGTTCTAGTGATAAAGAACGCCTTCATAGCAGAGTACATGTTGTATGTGAGCATTGCTGTACGCTATATCTATATCTCTCTGTGGCTTGGCATTGAGTTTTTGTTTCGCTTATATGCTGTATATATATGAATAGCAACTCAGTCTTATTGTGGAGATTAAGAGATACTGTTACCGGATATATAAGAGAAACCAAATCAGGTGAAACCCTTGAAGCTATAAGCGTAGCGTTATATCTTTTCCTATGCCTTAAGAGAGAGCTTCTACTAAAATCTTTGAAACCTTAGAGACTGGTTTTGTTCTGGTTGGATCTCTTATTGGCCTATTTTTTTAGTGGACGCTTGTTTTGACTAAGCAAATTTAATTCAAGTAGTATTTTAGAGACTTTCCGTATGAAATTGAACTGGAGGCTAACGAGCTAAAGTACTTACTTATTATTTATCACTGAACCAATTACGTATATTCTCGTATAAACTATAAGCTGCGTCAAAGAAATTGGTCTTAGTGCCCTAGTGGTCCTATGAATGATACTTTACTAGTGCGCACCTCTGAATGAATAATTGACTCCTAATTATGTTTAACGACTCTTGAGTCTATTTCTTCTCTGTTTAGTGACTAATGTCTTGTTTGTATCTGATCTGTCAATTGTGCATAAGGCATCAGTTAGAATTGGACAAAGTCAAATGATATTGGTTGCACGTGTTGAGTCTGTTAGAGAGTATAAATCTTTTTTTGGTATTTTAGGCATTCGCACTGCGTCTTATTGAAATCGTCGCTCAATAAGAAAATCAAAATGGGACATAGGAGATAACCAAGCCTTGAGTGGCTCTAGTTCACATTTTTAACAAGCAAAAGCTGAAATTAGACAGTTCCCTATGGTGCTATCAGTATCTTAATGAGATCTCAACATAGAAGATTTGTTAATAATGCAAACTTAGAACTCAAATTCCTCTTGAAAAATTAATATAATCTTGGATGATAATTCTCGCGCTAGCAAGAAGTAAACTAAAGTAAGAAGAAAGATTGCTCCCCTTAGTGCAAAGTATTGGGATTTATGGGTGGTTGGTTGTTTTCATTTCTCTAACTCTTTTCACACACATAATAATAATAATCATCCATGTTACACTTCTCTCTCTAGAGAAACGCCCTTTGTATGCGCAGTACACCTAATCCTTGACTCTCCACTGCACACGTTGAGACATTAAGTCTACCATCTCACTCTCCACCCGACCACACTTTACTGAAGATAAGAGTCTCTCATCTCTAAGATCTGATTATTGAGTTTATTCGTGTGTCGTCCTTTCGATATATGTTGAGAAGTGTGTGAAGAATATGAGACGCTCTTCTCTCATAACTAGAGTTCTGTGATGTGAGTGTAGATAAATCCTCAACCACCGATGTAATCCAGCTCATATCACCTATATTAGTAATGTTGATGTAACAATATCAAAAAATTAACGAGTCTTTATAATCTGTCATAAATACACACTATAATAACTAGAATGCCTATGATATATCTGAGTTTAACCTTAGATTTGAAGTCATGTGTAATTATATGTCATGCACTACACGATATACTAATTCCAACTCTCCATATAAGTAAAGAAGAGTTCCTCTGTGTTAATGTGGATAATAAATGTGCTTTGTGGTATTGTTCGATGAATCGTCATTGTACCTTTCACAATACTCAGAAATAGTCTAGATTACAGTTATACTCGAAAATAGATCTCTGAAAGAAGATCTATGTAACAGATGAATGTTTGTAAATAGACTAATAACCAGGAAGCTGCTAAGTGTTAATTAAATCAGAAAAGCCATACAAGATGAATAGAGAATTGATTTAAATAAGCACTAAAACGAGATTGACGTATATTTTGATGTTTGTCGTTGAGTAGAGAGACCAGAATCGAAATGTGATGTTATGTTGATAGGTTTGAGAGAATCGCATAGAAAGAGGACAGTTGTTTATTTGTGTTTGGATAAGCTCAAATATCATAGAGAACGACAAGATGTTGTGAGAGAGTACGCTGTTGTGGATATATGCTACGTAAGACACCAGACTGTATAAACGATACAAGTTTAGTCAGAGGAGAAACCTGAGACACTGAGTAGTGTGGTGTCTGTTTGAGCCTAGTCGCGAAAGTGTAGATTCCTCTGCGTAGTCTAGGCTTGAAGCAAAGGAACTCTTAGAGCTCTGTTACATTAGTCAGATCTTCTGCTGAGCTTTGAGAGACAGCTTTTTGTTTGTGTCTTGCATGTAAAGTATCTCAGTGAGAGGCCGAACATCTAGTTTATTGCATACTTCTGCTGAGAGAGTTTCACTACTATTTTGGTGAGCTACCTTCCATTGGTGGCTCTCCTTACAAAAGCTCAATCCAAATGTAAACGGGAATCTAGACTAGTTTATTGATTTAAGTAAGATTTAACAACTGAATTAAGCTCAATTTCAGCTTAGACTGAAAGAGCTGAATAAGAGCTTATAGGATTTTATGAGTAACATCTGAGAACAATTGTACTTGTTGAGAGCTTATGAATAAAAGATGTTAAGCTCTGCTCTCTGTGTTATAAGCAGATAATCTGAATTATTTGATTAACTAAAAAACTTTGAGTACAATTAGATAAAAGACATTTACAACTGATTTTTAAAAGAGAAATTACAATAAGCAAAATATCTAAAAGCTACACTAGGTGAAAACTAGGAAAAAGAAGATAAAAAAAAAAGATAAGTGTGTGTGTGATAGTGAGGGCTTTATATAAGCCTTTGATGAAGCTTCTAGGCCCTGAATTCCTCTGCGCGCTCCTTTGGGAATCTCAACCATACACATTTCCAATCATTGGATCAATGATTATGGTCGTTAGATCATTTCTTGGGATCACACGGATTGCCAAGCTGGCAATCCTTGATGTGACCCTTGTGTTACTTCTCTGAGTGATCCAAGAGTAAATCCCAATTCTCCTTGTGCTTTCTTCCATAGCCACGTGGCCTTAGCTTGAGAGAGAGTTAATGAGAAGCTTGATTTGACTAATCTCTCTCTGCCATCTTGTTAACGATCCCATGAATTGTCTAAATCATCCCTTAATTGAGAAAAGCCCCTTGATTTGAATGAGGGTAAACTCTTGGAAGGGACGATGAATAGTAACTATTTCTTCGCGCCTTTTTTTATTTTATAACTGAAATTGGTAAAATTTTGTTTTATTACACTTTGAAGAAAAGGATTTGGCATAAATCGTCCTGTATGTATATCAAAGATTTAAGTGTTAAAAAACAAACTCTTTTGAATTTGCTGTTTGAGCCCCTGTGGTTTATATAAAAGGGTATTGGGCTTATGATTTGGGCTTTTGGGCTAGGTTTTTGATTTATTGGATCCGAGTAAGGTTTTTAGGGTTTTAAGGCCCATTAAGGGTTTAGGGACTATTTATGGAAGTTTTGGAAACTTGGAGGACTAAAGTGGTAACTTTTAAAGTTTTGTCCTTTTGTGGTTGACTTTGGTTGACCACTGTTTGACCAATTTTGACTGGAGGTTAACTTTTTCTGGCTTTGGCTTTGCATCTTTGGCTTCTTTTGTGCTCTTCCGATTCTCGTGTCCGTGCTTGCCCGTTTTTGACTGTTTTCTTGTGATTTTTGTCTTATCCATACCTGCACACACAAAACACAAATACAAGCATATTTTTGCCATTTTTGGTCTGTTTTGGGTTTAATTAGGCTATTTTAGGTATAAACGGATATGTGTATTTTGCACATATCAGTTGTCAGAACAGTAATCTTCAAATATCTTCGTTTAAGCTCCAGAATGCGTGCCTTTTTGCTAATTTTCACCAAGTACTCCATGATTACTGCAGTTCTCAAATACAAACGATTAAGTAACAATTCTTTGCAATAATGATACAAAATAGGTTATTTACATGGGATAAATGATGCTATAAAAGTGACGTTATTTGATGTCATCACATGTTTCAACCAATGTTTGATGAATACTTTCAGCGCTCGCCAAGTGTTGTATATTGCGTGCCTCCCGCTATAGCTCTCATTCCTGCTGATACAACCGGTACACCTTCATCAACCTTAATTGATCAAGATGCACCATCTGCTAGTACTTCACCAACAATCATTGAAACACAATCTCCAGTCATTCATCCAGGTGTTGAAGAACATATACAAGAAATAGAAAATTCACAGTTTGATAATGATCCTTTCCAAAATATCTTTACTTCAGAACTAAGCTCTGAAGAATCATCTTCAAGGGATATCATTCCATCAAACTTGCATCCAGCCAACCAATCGTTTGAACATCTCAGCAGATGGACAAAGAATCACCCGTTGTACAATGTTATTGGCAATCCTTCTCAACTGGTCTCAACAAGACGCTAACTACAAACCGATGCCATGTGGTGTTATTTTGATGCTTTCCTCACTTCAGTCAAACCAAAGAACTACAAAGAAGCATTGAAAGAATCTTGCTGGATTGAAGCCATGCAAGAAGAAATTCATGAATTTGAATGATTACAAGTATGGGAGCTATTACCTCATCCAGATTATATCATGCTAATAAACCTTAAGTGGATATTCAAGTTTAAGTTATATGAATTTAGGGGCGTATTGAAAAACGGCTAGGGTGGTAGCTAAGGGCTACCGTCAGGAGGAAGGAATTAACTTTGAAGAATCATTCGCACCTGTTGCACGGATAGAGGCCATCAGAATACTCATAGCCAATGCCGCCGACAAGAATGTGACAGTCTACCAAATGGATGTCAAGACTGCATTTTTGAACGATGTGCTACGAGAAGAGGTCTATGTTAGTCAACTTGAGGGGTTTGTAGATCAAGATCATCCCAACCACGTGTACAGACTGAAGAAGGCTCTTTACGGGTTAAAGCAGGCTCCATGTGCTTGGTACGATCTACTGTTAAAGTTTCTACTCTCTAAATAATTCTCAAAAGGTGTTGTTGATCCTATATTGTTCACAAGTAAAGAAGGAAAAGATATCCTACTGGTACAAATTTACGTTGATGATATTATTTTTGCTTCTACTGATCCTCATCTTTGTGACACATTTCCAAACATAATGAGTTCAAAATTTAAGATGTCAATGATGGGAAAAATGTCTTTCTTTCTCGGATTACAAATTTCTCAAAGTCTCAAAGACATCTTTATTAATCAATCAAAATATGCGCTCAAAATAATTAAAAAATACGGTATGGAATCTAGTGACCTGGTTGACACTCCAATGGTGGAGAGAACCAAACTGGATGAAGATATACAAGGGACACCAGTCGACCCTACTCGTTATCGAGGTATGGTCGGCTCCCTTATGTATCTTACATCTAGTAGACCCGACCTAGTATTTGTAGTATGCATGTGTGCCCGGTATCAGGCAAAGCCTACCGAAAATCACTTAACTGTAGTAAAATGGGTCTTTCGATACCTCAAAGGAACCATCGATATGGGTCTTTGGTATTCGAAGGATAACAGAATTGCACTAACAGCTTATACAAATGCTGATCATGCCGGGTGTCAAGACACTAGAAGAAGTACCTCTGGTAGTGAATAGTTCTTGGGTGACAGATTAGTCAGCTGGTCTTCAAAGAAACAAAAGAGCACTGATAGGCATAATACATTGCCCTATCTGGATGCTGTGCCTAAATCTTATGGATACGATCACGGCTGACAGACTATGGATTTACATTCAATAAAATTCCTCTGTATTGTGATAACAAGATTGTTATTTCTCTATGCTGCAACAATGTCCAACACTCAAGATCCAAGCACATAGATGTCAGATTTCATTTCATCAAAGAGCAAGTAGAGAATGGTGTGGTTGAGCTCTATTTTGTCAAGACGGAATATCAGTTGGCGGGCATATTCACCAAAGCATTGGCCAGGGAAAGATTTGAATTTCTACTCAGCCGGCTTGGAATGAAGAGTATGTCTCTGGAAACATTGAAAAGTCTTGCAGAATCTGACAAATAGTAATGGTGGAAACTCTTCATGTATCCTATGTAAATAATTAAACAAACAAAAACACAAAAAGATTTTTTGTTTTGAGAAAAAATTTATAAATACAAAAATATAAAACCCTAAAAACCAAATACAAAATTAAAAAATCAAAAAAATATAAACAATATGGTTCTTGACATGTCTTTTGAAATCAATAATATTTAGGGCCTTAGAAATGTCAGTCAATAATGACACGGGGCTGTAAATAAAGTTCGAGTTGAAGTTACAAATGTTTTCAAAACATGTCAAATGGCTTACAATTATTTCAGATTGTAACTCGCTCTTCATCTTAAAGGTAAATATATCACCAAAAAGATAACTTATCCTCACAACAGGAAAAGAAATTTTCTCGAGCATGAACTACTTTATGTTCATGTAAATGGCTTGTGTATACTTTGCTACACAACCTGGGCTTTATCAAATAATAGTGTACGTGTGAGTGTATTTATTTTCTTTAAAAGAAGAGAAATCTTCTTTTTAACCCGAACAAGTTTTCAAAAAAATATTGATTTTCCAAATCATGTTCGGGTTAATCATTTGCAAATGTCTTGTATCAAAATCAGAATCAATTTTCGACATCACAAACAAATTTTCAAGAAAATTCGACCACTCGAACAAATACAATAGATCTTTAAATAGAATATGGGTCTTTGTTCGAGGGGGAGAAAGCGTTTTCGAATAATCTTCAACAAGTCACGAAAAGTATATGGAAATGTTTTAACAACGGATAATAATTTGAGGGGGAGTTAATTTATTTAACTCAAATGACTTAAGTTGTTATAAGTTAATAACTTAAGGGGCATAAATTCAAAGTTCAAGATTAGTGACTTAGGCTTAAAACTACATACGACCAATTTTGCCAACACCTTATAGTTTTAAAAGACTTAGGAATGTTTGAAATAAATTCATAAGTTTTAAAAGCCTTAAGTTAAAGATATGTTGCTGATTCAATGATAATCTTGTAAAATGTAGTGTAACTTCATAAATATATATAGTGTTCGAGTATAATTTTTCAAGAATTTTTTCATAAATTCAAAATCTTTCAAAAATTGTGTACTCAACACTATATCAGGCCCTTAATAATTGAAGGGGAGCTATAGAAAATGTTCCAAGAAAATCATGCTATTACCATCTTCTCCCGTGTGCTTTCAAAATTCTCAAATAGCCATTTTATTCTATTGATATCAAAAACATCATATGGTATGCTATTTTGAGGGGGAGAAAATTGGACTAAAATGTAATGTGATCGTCTTTGACTCAAGTGCAAGCTTTTCCATTCATGTGCAAAACACTTTCGTATATCGATGAACGTGTGTAGGGGAGCATTTCTCAAAAATGAAACTATCGAAGTACCAAACGGTTTGATTTATATCATGAGTACTTTGATTGATTTTTAAAGGTTTTATGGTTTCGATCTCAATACCCAATAACCTATTGATTCATGACCGTGATGAAGTCATGAGGTGATTAAGGTTAGGTATAAGTCTGATGATCCAGCCAGAACCAGAGGGATCTACCCAAGGACATTCCACTAGATAGAATTAGAAGTCCTTAGGAAAGATGGAGTTCAATGATAATAAGGGAAAATGTTTACTAAGGCATGAGTTAGCACTGGAACAATCACAACAAGGTGTTAGTAATGACGTCTTGGTAAACATTGAAGGGGTTAAAGAATGAAAAAGAAATGTAAGGATAAAGGGTCTAAAGAAAGAAGCCCTCCATACACTTAGGCAGAAACCGGGTCAATACATATGCTATTAGAATCACAAAGATGATTGCTAGTATTGAAGATAGTCATCATGGACCCACTGATGCAATGCACAATCCTCCTTAGACACTCAAGGTATCTCAAAAGACTCTTGTTTCATTTCTCACAGAGACAAACACGTTATCTATCAACTTTCTCATTCCGAGTTAGTTAGTATTGAAAAGGTGGCAGTCAGCTCCAGCATCCGATCACTAAAACCAAAACGCACTTATCGAGTCTAGAGCCAAAAGTGCTCATCATAAATCTTATTAGGACACAATCCCAAAATATAATTGTTGTTCACAAACAAAGAACACAAGTGATATCTAAGAGTCCTAAGCATTATTCTTGCGATCTTGCAAGAACATTCAGAGTGATATTTTTAAGTATTCACAGTGACGAATGGAAATCCTTCCAGTGTCAACATCAAACAGCACTGCGGTAGGTGACTTACAAAATTCTATATGAATCAAGCTTGTGTCAACTGGATATCAATCATTGGTCCAGTATATGAATTGACGAATCAATCAGTCAAATAGTAACTAACTGATTCACTCATTATCGTGTTCTCTGCTTTGAGACGTTTCGGTAATGTGAACCAGAAAGTACGGTAAATCTAGTGCATCTGCGTTAAAGGGTCCAACACTTCGAGCTAGAAACCCTGTCAAAGAGATTCTTCTAAATTGATCTACCTGATCACAGGTACAGTATTTATACTGTAAAACGGTCCTCACAGAACCGGAGGTTATCGTTACCAAACTTTGACGAATGACAAAGACATATTCGTCCATATATGTTGTTTATTGTTAACCCTTAAATGAAGGTTTAAACGATGGTGGAGAGACCTCTTTCCAATTGAGTCAGATTCATAACCACATGCTTATACTCAAAACTTAAAGTTTCAAGGAATAAAGAAAGCTCAAGATAAAGACTTTTGCTACTCTGATGATCAACATCTTCCTTAAGTACAT
>BQNB010143116.1:0-12217 GCA_026074375.1 Tanacetum coccineum | reverse complement strand
CTAATGGCTTAAATTAGTCCCCAATTTATACTAAATAAATAAAAAAGGGTATGTTTGTCATTTCAACTCATAAAACATCATATATAATGAAAAAAAAACACATATACTAACTTTTAAAGGTGAAAATATCTTAATCGTCTCCGACAAGAAACTTCGATCCCAACAACCACCGTGAGACCACCATTCACGCCACCTGTTCACCACAAACCACCACTATTACTATTCGCCTATTCATCTTTTACAACCTTCTTCTACCATCTTCTATAGTCACTAACACCGTCAAACACCTTCTTCTACCACCGGAATCGCTACCAGAATCACCACCGGAATCTTAATTCATCATAAAATCATACAATTCGATAACAATGACTGGCGAAAAAGAAGATTTACATGAAATTAGGTCAACAAAAGATGATATTGATGAAGACGATCAACTTTTCCGTTCTGATTGCACAGATATTGACAGTAAATATAATTTCTATTTAATTTTATTAAATTTTATTGAATAATTCATAATTATTTATTGTACAATTCATAATTATTATGTTTTTGGAGTAAATATGTCACATGTGAGTGTAAATATTACGAATTAGGTCTTGATTGTTATAGGCGACTTAATTAGTTTGGTAAAATCTTCATGAGTGAAAAGTTTAGCAAGGAATTAGGTTTTGATGTTACTAGAGGATCTATAAAGTATCTTCACATGTGAAAACTTTAGATAGAATCAAATTTTGATGTTACTAGCGGATTTGTAAAGCACATGTGAAAACTTTAGATAGGAATCAAAGTTTGATGTTACTAGCGGATTTTTATAGTATCTTCACATGTGAAAACTTTAGATAGGAATCAAAATGTTACTAGCGGATTTGTAAAGTATCTTCACATGTGAAAACTTTATATAGGAATCAAATTTTGATGTTACTAGAGGATTTTTATAGTATCTTCATGCGTGAAAAGTTTAGCAATGAATTAGGTTTTGATGTCACTAGCGGATTTTTAAAATATCTTCATGCGTGAAAAAATTTAGCAAAGAATCAGGTTTTGATCTTACCAGCGGATTTTTAAAGTATATTCACATGTGAAAATTTTAGCTAGGAATCAAATTTTGATGTTAATAGCGGAAAGAGTGGTTTAAGCCTGGCTTAGATGACTCTTATGCTTGGAATTTCTATATCCCCCTAAAGTATCACACCATGTATATCCATTGTTGGAATTTATGTGTTGATTGGAGTAGGAATAATCTATGTATATCCAGTGTTGTTTTGGAACTGTATGATTTATAAGAGTGTGTGGGTATTCTAGTTTGACTAAGGATAAATTGGTTGACTGGGAATTCTTAGTTTTAGTTTTTCTAAGAAGGGTGTTTTGAATAACATCAGTTTAGGTAGAATTTATGGGTTTGCTTATTTTACTGACGTCAATACTAGTTTATGGGGTTGCAACAAGATTTTTATCATTGACAAAGGTATTAATAGGTATGATTTTATTAACATTTGTACTGATTTGTGGGAGTATTGGGATTGTTGGTTTGTTCTGATCTGGTATGGTTCTATTAGTACGATTGATTGGTGTAGAGGTTTTGATTATGTAGGATATGTTCACTGTATTTTAGGTTAGGCATGTATGGTTGATTCTGAATGGGTATGGATCTGTTAGAAATGTTATGGGATGTAGTTTACAGTTTTGCAACAAGATTTTCATCATTGATAAAGGACATTTGATGTGCAGAAATGTTATTGAGCAAAATGCCAGTTTATGGTTTATGGGGAAAGCTATTCATAGTAGAGTAAATGTTGATGTTGCTGGTAGTTTTTACAATGGAAAGCTAGTTAGTCCTGGTTATACT
Organism: Tanacetum coccineum; assembly: GCA_026074375.1. Lineage (NCBI taxonomy): Eukaryota > Viridiplantae > Streptophyta > Magnoliopsida > Asterales > Asteraceae > Tanacetum > Tanacetum coccineum. Next base: position 10,371 of record BQNB010143116.1, on the reverse strand, counting down.
AGTTGTCTCTTAAGTATGAGGAATATGGTCAACAAGTTCTATTCAAGATGGTATAATAAGTATACTTGGTTAGACTAAGTATCATAGAAAGCTTTAGAGAACCGGTGGCTCGCTATTAAACTTGCTGGGCTGGTCATCAACTGGGAGAGACAAAGACAAAATGAAATGAAAATAGTCCATGGTGAGTCAATTACGAACACTTGTTATTTGTATTTGTGAGTATAGCTGAAGTTATTTTCTAGTTTTTCATACTGTTTCTGAATACATGTATATGTGATTAGATATTGTTGCAAATAAGAGTTGTCTTTTGGAAACTGTAACACAACCACAAGTTGACATGGCTTGTTTGGTGTACCGTTATGCGGATGCCTTCGTGTTATATTACTGTGGGCTAGCTTAAAGAACATGTGTCTGCAATAATCATGCTATTTTTTATTGGAATGACCAAACATATATAGAGTAGGAATGAACATGCAACAACCATTTGATAGGATCAAGTTATGTTTTATGTTGTTGTCTTGTGATTTAAGGTCTCCACTTCCATAACAGCTCTCTGGTTTACTATATATAGTATTGTACGAGAGGTTGCAGTTCGACCCATTTACTTTTAGGTAGGTCGATCGGTATATGTGTATGTCTAACGGTTAAAGGGTAAAACCAGTAAAAGTTTTGTTTAGGAAATGAGTCAATGGGTCAAAAGTTACAAGGTTTGAAGGGATCGAGTTGGATAAAAATATTGCAGACCATGGCTAGCTTTGATATCCTAATTTAGGAACACATTGACATACCTTGTGGATAATACTTCATCCTAACGAGTTGGACTGATGATACAATGACAAGGATTTTCATGTGAAGTTAGTGATGTGTACGTTGACCTGCAAACCATTTTGCTGTCTTTCATTTTGAATTTTGTTTATAATCAGTTATCTACTTTTTTGTTAATAGAATGTTTTGAAAGTTATGTGCTTTATATGCATCTTAGGTGAGTTTTTACCTATTTTACTTATAAACCCCCCTAACACATTTTCAATTGATCTAATATGTATGTTTTTATTTTACCCTTTTGACCCATTTGAAGTAAAATGTAACCCAAAACTGACATGTTTGTGTATTTGTTGTCGTAATTTTTTTTTACAATACACTTGAAATTTCGCATTTGTTTGCGTCAAGTGTTACTAATTAAACCTCAAATGGTTAACTATCACTAGCTGTTAATGAATGATATGTGCTCGCGAAAATGTTATGCATGACCTTTTAATTGAGTGTCAACGATTCTTTACCATTCTCTCAACAAAGCTTCTATTTTTCGTGTATACATGAACAACTGATAAAAGCTATTTTGGGGTTGATGCCATGGGAGATATTAAGTGTAGCACAACCCATGGATATAATAGCGTATGGTGATCAATGGTATAGTGAACCTCTTGGTGCATTTACAACCGGGCCTCCATACATTCAAGACTGGAATGAGGATGTTGAGATCTGTCTTTTCACAATCTTTTTTTTTGAGTTCTTGTAAAACGTTGTTGCTTTTGGATCAAAAAACCAGTTACATTTAGACCCAAGCCCAGTTTTATCCGTTACACAATCCAACCTTGCAGCCAAACCTGTGTATTATTTAAAAATCACCCATTTTGATCTCAGCTTCTTTCAACGATTGTGTTTTTCAGACTTCAACATCTGAATCAGAATGTTCATGTACAAACTTAAGTATGTATATCTTTTACTCATGTGGAAGCTAATTTATCTGAACTGATTTATCTTATGTTTTAATTGACATCTATTTCATCAGTGCTGGATTATGTCATCTTTTTATGTGTTTATGTCATTGTTAGTGTCGATGCTGCTATGGTTGTACAGATATAATCTGTATTTATTGATAACCATCTACTTTTTGAATATAGTATGGTGTTTTAATAAGGCATTAAACTTATATTCAAGTCTCTGATGGCTTGTTTTTTGCTTTAGTTGCAGTTTGGTGATGTGGATGAGTTGTTGTAACAATGACTGGCAAAGAAAGCATTCTTCAGATAAATTACTCAAACGAGCTTATAAATGGAGAAACAATCAATGTTTCTTCAAATTGCCTTCCAGTAAAAGCAACACGCTTTGAACCTGATGGGCATTGTTTTCACGATGTTGCACTCAAGCTCGTTGGTTTCTTTATGGAGGAAAAAGTAGAAGATGACGATGAGATTAATGATAGTTTGCCTAAAGACAAAGAGCCTGATTATATGCAATCAGCTTTTAGGTACTCATTCAATTTAGTTGATTTTATATTGGGCATTTCATAGCTCAAGTATTAAATTTTTGTTATTCTAATTCATTTCTAATTCAATTTAGTTAATATTATGTGATTATTGAGTTTTATTTAGTTTTACAGAAATTTGATTAATTAATTAGTGTTTGTACTTTTATGGATAAAAAGGCGTGTAGTAAAGGAAATTCATACTTAATAGAGTTGCATTAAGCTCAGCTATAAAAGTGTGGATAGTAAGTTGTGCGCATTACTGATACTTATGAGAGTGTCTGCTTCTCTAGTTGTTGTGTTGTATACCTTCTAGGATAGGAGTTTTAGATGTTAAGGTTTAGATTCTGCGAACGTGTGCATTTGGATTGAAATCCACGTACAGTGGTTATGAGAGCTTGAATGGGATATTAGGTATAGTTTGTCAATAAAAGTATTAACATTGCAGAAAAATCCCAAATATTTCATCAAACCAGAATTTAAATATTTTGAAAAGCTTGAGCAAAAGGCTGATTTATTTAGCAGATTGTGAGTTGAACCATTGAAGAAGATGCTGAGCACAGATGTATGTTAACCTTCTACAAAGACTAACCATTTTTGTTCCTAATGATAGACATGTCGTTACCTTTCCAGCTTTTACATTAGAAAATATCAGTTGCATCAGTTGTACTTTGTTTGCATAAAGACCAGTTAAATGTTAAAGGTTACTTAATAAAAAGCTTCTAGAAGGAAGGTATGGTTATGGAGAAGTTGTTAAAGGGTGGAAAGGTGGTGAGTGGTGTAGGCCTGTGATGAGAGACGTGGGTGATGCCTTGGCTGATATGGTGGTTCATGCTGTTGTTATGGCATTTAGGGAGAATCGTGGGACCCTGTGGTCCATGGTGATTATTGGAAATATCGAGTGTAAGAACATTAATGTTTACTTGTCTTGGGGTTTGACATATTTGTAATGCACCTATGAGAACTTGCATGATTATTAGTATCCCCTTTGCCTTTTGCTCCTATGGTCCACTTTTCCTTTTCTTATGTTCACCAGTAGTTTCCTATACAATGGTCATTTCATTATTGAAAACTTTTAATCAATACTTTGATTTTAATTTGCCTAACTCTACTGTTTTTGCCATATTTTTGCCTGCTAGTTCAAAGTTGAATATAACTTGTTCTTTTTAATGTTTAAGCGTTGTTTAAAAAGAAAAATGCAATGTGACATTTAGTTGTACTTCTATTGTGAGACTTTTTATAAGTCGAGCAACTGCTTCTCTCTGTATTAGCTTGTTTTACTGTATGTAATTGATGGATTTTTATGTTGCTGCATTTAGACACGATGACACTTTGCAAAAAGAATTAAGATCTACTGATATGACCATCACAAGGTATACACATATATTACTTTAATTCACAGGAGTTTTAGTCACATAAGAAAGCAATGTTTTACTTTTAGCTAGAAGCTTTAAACTACAAATGCACCATAGGTAAAACCTCGAAATGTGAGAAAGAAAAGGTTGTTTGCTTCATTGGTCTTACTGAATTAGTAAAGTCAGAATGCTTACTGTGAATTCCGCATTCAGGTAATATATTCATATAAGTTTGTAACAGCTCCTCCATGTGCTATACAAGCTCTCCGTAAGTGAAGAGGTAAATCATTAATATCTTTTGTAGAAGCTAAGTTCCCAATAAAATCGGAAAGGACATCACCAAAATGTTGGGAAGGCTTTATAAAAGACATTAGAAAGTTAGACATCAGAATTTAAGAATGATGGTAGCTGACAAGTTAAGTTTCATGGAGATGGAGCAAAACAAAAACATCTGATTAGAGAGACAAATAAAGTACACACATCCCTTGCAAACTCAGTTGGAAAAATGTCAACAGCTAGCATAATACACCATTACCATCAACGTCTTCGTGTATGATTCACCAGCTGGGTCATATCTGGTAGCCAGAATAAGTTTTAATCATCAAGACTAGGTAACATATATATTTTATGATGAAAGAAGGGAACATGAGATGCAAATATTAAATTACTGAATCGAGGCTTCATAACTTAAATACATTGCTTCAAGAAAAGATCACCCAAATCAAACCCTTAAAAGCTTCCATATGATTACTAGTAGAGAAAGTATTGCCATGTTAAGGCGATGCAAACATGCATCTAACCCAAAGACTAGCAACAACATGAATAAAAACAGCTACCCAAGGATGAGCAACCCCACAAGAAGTAAACTAATATAGAATGCTAGAGCATTTTTGAAGTGATATTAGTTCATCAATTAAGGTACTGGTTTATAAAATCAGATCCAAAATGTTGCACATTTTGAAATATTATAGCAGCCCGGAGGCAATCTTAATTTTTTGCTAATGAGATTCGGGTTCTGTAAGATAAGTATATAATGAAAATGGCCTCCGATGCACCAAATACATTTGTAAATATCATTAGAGGCTTGATTCAATCTTTCTTTGGGTTCTTGTCATAGGCTCTGTAAAGTTGGATGGTAGGTAAAGTTTTTCTATAGTTTGACCAATACATGGAACCATTGAAACTCACTGAACTAAATCCATTCAACAACCTAACTTTAAGGTACCAATGACAAAAGGCCTGATTTTTATCAAAGCTAAACTGGAACAGAAATTGACTCAATGATCCCTGAACAATATGAACATCGTAGTTAGAAGAGCATAGTTATATCTAATAGGTATTTTCACCAGCAGTTGCATATGCCACAATAACCGCAAGATATAAGATATACCATGTATAAGATGAGTTATCAACTCTTAATTGCACTTAAACCATCAATTATTTGCAAAATTCAAATTAGACAAAAAGTGATGACTCTTCAACCCAACCTGACTGACCCGTTTAGACTTGTGTTAGTAAGTAGCTATTTTTTTTATCTGAATCCATTATAATATAGATACCCAAATTGCCAGACCCACCTAATTTTGGTTATGTCTGTTACCTGAACAAGAGCATATGGAAGTAATAAATACATCCCAATAGCCCTTTCACGGTAAAAAACTATATTCTCAAGAGCAACAAGAGGATGCACGGCATTCTGATTCAGTGCCCCAAAGAAGACCTGCAGAGTGAAAAGTTCCTAAATTGCTTAGCAGATCCTCTAGTTTTACTCTGGATGCATCAAACCACGGTCAAGTTAAGTTAAAATAAAACACAACAGAACACTGGTCTTTTAACGCAAACTTTTCAAAAATAACAATATAGTGTTAAAAACTTTACATCTTTTCACCCTTTCTGAAGAAAACAACACCAAGTAGGACAGTGATGGCAAATCGAATGGCATTATATTGTAGGTTTCTCCAGTAAGACCAATGTTGTTTCCACAAACAAGCTTTGCATTGTACAAGAAATGGTTATGGATACTGGGTGAAATAGACAAGGTCCTTGGAACCACTTGAAGGAGTGCTAATCTCTCTTATAAGTTCTTGACTGCGCCTGCAGAATTAATTCAGACCTTCAAATATACTTCCTACCAGCACAAAAGCGAGACACTACGGTTTTCAGTTATACACAAATTTTTACTATCCGCGACCAGGAAACCACTCAACACTGCTAAACTATTCACAAACTTACGCATCACTACACTTTTAACCGATTTCAGTCAATCAGCTCCCTAACAACTTTAACTAATTTCAATCCAAATGCACACGTTCACGTAATCTAATATTTAACATCTAAAACTCCTATCCTAGAAAGTACACAACACAACAACTAGAGAAGCATACACTTTTATAAGTATCAGTAATGCACACAACTTACTATCCACACTTTTAGCGATAACCGAGCTTAACGCAACTATATTAATTACGAATTCCCTTTCACTACACCTTCATCCATAAACACAACACTAATAATTAATCAAATTTCAGTAAAACCTAATGAAACTCAATAATCACTTAAATTACAAAACTGAAGTAGAATAACAACAATTAAATAGTTGACAATTCCTGATGTAACTTTACGAAATGTGAGAAATCATCTCAAAAACTAACCCGTTAATTAATTACAAAATTAGCACTATGACTTAAGTGAACCAACGACTGACAATTTATGCAAGTATAAATACGAATTAACAAAAGGAGCCAACACAATCTGATACGAGTTATGTACATGCACCTGTGTTTGTTGTTAGACGATCATCAAACTTTTTTCAGTTACATGATACTCTATATCCCCTGATATTGGTAAGTTGGTGACAATTTCATATAAGATCCAAAGTGTTTAAAAAAATGAGGTGTCAATTTTGACCAAGTTGCTTATGAATGGGTCTATTTGGGTTATATTTTTATCTCATATGGGTCAAATTAAAACTGGCCTAAACTTGTACCATTGCAAACGTATTGTTCTTAAATTTTGATTAATCATATATAAAAGAACTTTAAAAAAAATGTTAGCTGTAGAAAAATAATTTATAACTGAATTCGTTTTAACTAGTTACCACCCCTGACCGGCCCATCTTGCAACTTATAATATAAGATAATGCACACGCACATGCTATCCTTAAGCAACAAAATGAACCCACAAACCATAAAGCTTACCCTTTCTATTGGCAACATCAATGAATCCATATTGTTTCATTCTCTTCAAGTAATCTCTTCTCAGATCAAATCGACCAGAAATGTTGACCACATTATTAACATCTTTAAACCTCAAAGCATAAAAAGCACCACATTTCCTTCTACAAATATCTTTCTGATCAATAATTCAATATAACAGCTTTTTATATACAAAAGAAAATAGTATTTTCCGAATACAAAATTAAACTAGATTCCGAGAAAAAAAACAGACCTTTGTTGTGCCCAATAAATGCAGTGACAAACCGTTTTTCTTACTCAAAACATTGCATCACCGACCACAAATAATCAACTTCTCTGTAGTTATTCCCAAATTGAAATGAACCTCCGCCATCACTGATAGATTTAACAAAATAAGTTATCGTCAACATGTTGAATCCTAATAACAAAGTTAAATGATATATTCTAAATTTTTGTTGGAAAAACTTTACTAGCGAACAAGATTACCTATTGCCAGCAAATTCGAAGCGAAAGGCACTAATTCCTTTATTTGCAAAAGCAATAGCAAGATTCACCATAGGAATCTTGTCCTATATAACAAAGACATAAAATTACAAAACCATCCTTTCACAAACATATACACAAGCTGAACTTCTTGTTTGCCATGTCAAAGAATAGATATCACAAATCACAAATGACCTACCTTTCAGGATCTATATCCATGACACACAATGACAACCTCTTTCGAGCCATTTTCATGCAATATTCCAACAAGATTTTCTTTGTATTTGTTCTGTATTATTACTCTCTTGTGGTGAATCTGACCAACTGTAGAGGTTAACATATAGACGGATTTGTAACAACATTTTAATATAACTTTCACCGAGCTTGTAATTTTGTTTACGAGTAAAACAAAAAATATACGTGTGAACATTTTTACCCTCACGCTACTTTGACTCATTCTTTTATTCGAGTTTTAAACAGAAATCAACATCATGTTATGACCCAAACACCCCTTACTTAACTACAATGTAAATCAAATTTCATAAAGTTGTACTAATCCGATTCAAAAAAGCACATCCTGACACCCTTTAAGTACCCATCGACTCTAACGAACAAATATAACTCATAAGTGTATAAGAGGCCGTAGTTACCACTCACCACTAGGCTTCCAAACACGCTGACAGCACAAGGTTGCAGGTTAAAGCAACAACATGATATGGTTCCAAACACAGTTCTTTAGGCTCGGTGGACTTATACACGATATGGTTCCAACCACAGATCTTTATGGCAAAACTGAATAGGTAAGGAAATTAACTTATCTAGAATCTAATTTTCACACGTGAAGATATTCCTTGCGGATAATTTTCACACGTGAAGATATTCCTTACTGATAATTTTCACATGTGAAGATATTCCTTGTTGATAATTTTCACGCGTGAAGATATTCCTTGCTCATAATTTTCACAAGTGAAGATATTATTTGCTGATAATTTTCACGCGTGAAGATATTCTTAGTAAACTAAAATAATCGTCTATTAAACATTAATATCTCCTATTTTTGCACTTCTAGTATACTAAATCCGCTAGTAACATCAAAGCTTCATTCCTTTTCACGGGCGAATATATTCTTCGTAAACTAAAATAATCATTTATTAAACATCAATACCTCCTATTTTTGCACTTCTAGTATACTAAATCCGCTAGTAACATCAAAGCTTCATTCCTTTTCACGGGCGAATATATGCTTACTAAACTTACATAATCGTCTATTAAACATTAATATCAGAGATTAAGATCAAAACACTAAACCGTCGCTTAATTTCAACTAAAACCAAGACACAAAGGTAATATATCTAAAACAATCAATTAAATAGAGCATCATATAGCATCTTCACATGTGAAGAAATAAATACAGAGTACAAACACATACTTTATAATTATAAACACTAATATTATTAATTAGTTGAAAATAAGTACCTTAGCATCCGAATCCACATTAGCACACCAAGATTTTTAATAAAAGGTTGATTAACACACGAATTAATCATCAAAAGATTATTAAAAAGTTATAATTTATATCATATTAGATCATAAAAGCATCAATTAGATCCGTTGGAATACGTTGAACGTCAGTTAGTCCCCAGGCAAGTTGATCCAAAATGTCGGAGATTAGGTAGTGTGTTTTGTGAGCGTGTGTTAGTGTGTGTTTTAGTGTGTGTGAACTAGACGGAATGACTAATGAGAAAGAGAGAGAAATAAAGTTAGATTTTTTTTGGTATGTAACAAATGAGAGAATTTCAATCAGACCCCTATGACTTTTGGATGTGAAATTACAAAAAGGTCCCTTTGTCTTTGTTTAGTGTAAAATTAGTGCAAAGTTTAATCTAATCTAAACCATTAGATTTAAAAAGGAGGGGCTAATGGAGGGTTAGGATCCCTTCTTTTCTTCTCACAAAAATTAGCCTTCTCAAATGAACGCTTGTCTATATATATATATATATATATATATATATATATATATATATATATATATATATATTATATATATTATCTACATGTATATGGGGCAAGGCATGAAATATTTCATAATGACTAGACATGGTGACATGACAACTTAATGCTACTCAAAGGGCAAAATGGTCCACAAAATTTGAATTATGAAAACTCTATGTAAACTAAAGGGAAAAATGGTCCAATTAGTGTTTCCTTTATAAACTCCTACAATCTCTATATATCTGTTTTCATTCATTTGACAGTTACACATTGCTATAATCTCTCTCAAATTTGAAAATTCATTCCAAACTTATCATCTTGATTGATTCACTATGGCTGCTCTCATCATACAATCTCTCTCAATCTTCAAGGTCAGTTCCATGCTCATGTCTTCCCAATCACGGATGATTATTTGATTTTCAAAATATCATAGAAAATCATAGAAGAGTTTGAATACAAAATACTCTTCCAAATTCTTCGATTGGATTATCATTTGAAACACGTATGTTTATTTTATTTCGAAAAAAATAATATTATGGTTTATCTTTTTTTAAAGTAATCAGTCATACCATCTGATTATATTTTAGGTTTATGTTTGATTGATATTAATTTGATTAATAGGTGAGTTTGAATTCATCGGTGTTATTAAAGTGATAACTCATACTCATGATTTAAATCTATCAAATATGGTTTGATTTTTAATTTTGTTTTTCTTTGTAGGACCATGAATCTGCTAATGATATACGAAAAGCGGATGTGACCACAAAACAAATAAATTTAGACGATTGCTTTTCATTAACCCAAGGTAAAAACTCATACTTATGTGGCAACTTATTGGATCGATTTTATTTTGGGTTTTCTGTTCTCTATGAAAAAATTATGCACACCATATATTTGATGAAATGTTTACAAACTCAATTTGCTTATTGATAGGAATATTAAATGTAAAGCTTTTCAAGCATATATGTTGTGAGATTAATGCAATGCATATATTTTGTTTGATTAAGCTTTTCAAGCACATAATTGCTAAAAACAATGCATAATTGCAATAATACGAAGATAAAAATGCTTTAGTTGCTTTTAAATTAATAATAGAGTT
>BQNB010143115.1:4562-17034 GCA_026074375.1 Tanacetum coccineum | reverse complement strand
TGTAACCTTGATTAGCCTAACCTAAATTCATGCCTAGTACCTACATCTATTCACTACAACTTTCAATTAAATCTCGGGATGAGATTTATATAAGGGGTGGAGACTATAACAACCCAAGAATTTTCATCAACCTATTTTAACTTTTATCACAATTATACAGGGAAATTTTTTGCTTTATTACATTACTTGTATTGTCAATATCTCAGTATGTCATATAACTTGCATAACTAAAGTAGACGAGCTCACACAACCTATCTATGGCAATCCTGTCTTCATATATGTCAAGCAAATATCATAACATGTCAAGTCAATATCATAATATCCTTATTACAAAGTACATTATTCCTATAATGTACTATTCGTAACATTATATCTAAACGGGCCTTAAACCGTTATCATATGTCTCTAAAACCCTAATTTCATGAAGAGTAAACATCTAAAGTGAATGTACAAGATACTAAATCATATGTACAAGCAATATAAGATCTCATTTGAAATATAAAATCCCTTTAACTCAAAGTACAAATCTCTAAAAGCTAAATGTACAAGTCATTAAGCATGATCTCCAAAATAGCTGTTTTACCTCTGTTTTTATTCTAATTTCTTCACCATCACTTTTTTACAAGCTACCACACTCAATATACAATATATAAACCCTAAATATTCTATTCATAAGCTTTCATACATCTTTTTACACTCAAAACCCTAATTCAAAACCCTAAAACCTAAAACCGAGCTAGTTTCTAAACCATGACTCGTTTCTTTATTTTTATCCATTGTAAACTTAAACCAATACTTAAATAAGTTATAATAGCATAAATTAAAACATTCTCAATCATAATCCATTATCATTTCAACATTCTACTTCAATTATACAAGAAACAAATCCAGAAAACCCTAATTGTGCCCTAATTGGAACTTTGGACCCGTTTACTCATTTTCTACCTGTTTTAACCCAAACCACCTCTCAACTTTTGATTATAATCCTTAATATATGTTTTAGGATCAGTAACCTATCATTCCTAATTAAATGTACATGAAATCCAAGCTTGAAAACCCTAATTAAGCACTAATGAACCCGAAATCAAGTTTCTTTCATTTTAACCCATTCTAAAGTTCTATATTGCAAACAAGCACCTCAATGACTAAGCTACTTCATCCCTAAGCTGCTTACAAGCACCTCATACAAATATCTAATGCATACTTGGTCTTAAAATGAACCACATCATCTCTTTTCCTTCTATCTTAGCCGCGGCATCAAAGAGACAAAACACCTCACCAAAGCTACTTCCTAGCTTCTACAACTCATACACTAGCTTCTCCACATCCCTACCTAGCTTGTACACATGTCCCATATCAGATCCTAAGGCTTCCTTAACCTCCTTGATCTCAAACTAGTATAAATAGGACCATACATGCTTCATTTTTCTTCATCCCCCACTTCCTCCTCTATAACCCTTATAGGCAGCAATCCTTTGCTCCCTTATGATCCTAGGATCATTAAAGAAGTTCAAGAAGCGAAGCCCTGAAGAATTGAAGCCCCGGAGTGAAGATACAAGGCGTACGAGTGGAAATACTACCCGAAACGACCCATTTCCACCATTTTTGATCATTGAAGCTCAAACCCAGGTTTTGAATGTTCTACTTCTGCTAATACACCCTTATAATGTTCATATGATCCTAAATATACTCTTGTTAAAGTTTCATAACTCAATTCATGCTCATTTTCCATTTTGATCCAAAACCGTACACCCGAAACCCTAATTTCGCGTTTTTCTTAAAACTAAATGTTATAATGGTTAAATATTGTTATAATCTATCCTAGCATGCTTAACTAATGTTAAAATAACCACTTTATTGATTAATGAAGGAATTTGAACTTAAAACCCGCGCGTTTACGTTTTGAAACCCTAATTTGACCCGTTTTGCTTCCTAGCCTAACGAATCGTTATTTTAAACTTGCGTTACGTTAAAACTTCATATTTTAGTTTATTATAACTTATAAATGTCTATTGAAATGTTAAAATAAGCTTGCATGGCAATTTGGACATGTTTTGTAATTATAATCCATGCAAGGGGTATATATCGTAACTTTCTGAAACTTATAACTAAAGGGGCTGAATATGTCATTTTATCAAAGTTATAACTATAGGGGTCTATTATGTCACTTTTCAAAGTACAAGGTTTACTTGGTATATCTTTTAAACTTGAAGGACCAAACTCGTAAAAGTGCAAACCCCAAGGGTATATTTTGCCACTTTTCAAACTCAAGGGTCTAAAATGTAACATTTTGAAAAAGTATAAAATCATGTTTAAAACCTTACAAGACATAACTTTAATTAACGCTTCTCGTGCTTAACATTTCCAGATATGGATTAAAACATTTAAAACGATTCTATGTATCAAATCCTAGGGAGGCTTTCATAATTAAGGAGTTTCATCTTGGTTTTACGTTCCTGAATGAGTTGTTGGGTTTACGATTAAAGTGCCCTAGCTCCTGAAACATTTACTGAATGACTTTGATTTATATGGCCCAACGGTGATACATTTATTCCAACTCTTTAATCAAAACTCATAAACTCTTAATACCTAAAGTTCTTAAGTGTATAATCTTCCTAAGACTCAACATATTTACTCACAGTTGATGCGTGGCTGGTTAATATAATTTTCCACTATATCACCTTCCTGGTTAAGATTTGTGAGAAAAAAAAAAAAAATAAAAAAAAAAAAAAAAAAAAAAAAAATAAAAAAAAAAAAAAAAAAAAAAAAAAAACAAAAAAAAAAAAAAAAAGGTCATCAGCTTTCATTTTCCGATTATAAATCATCTACCTACCAGTGAAGTCATAACCTCGCCTTAACCTTATTTTACATGTTTTATTAAACCCGCGAGGAGGGATACATGCTTTGTTCCAAACTCTTTTACATACTCGTTATTTATAACAATGGTGATTTACTTTTCAAAAGACTTAATGAATTATAACCATATTTCAATCTTTGATTACTTTATAAACCTGTGATACCTGATATAACCTGAATGCAAATGGATTCTACATGTATGCTATCCAGAGATATTGACTTGCCTACGTAGCTTTCTAGTGCCATTATTTTCTTATCATGAATCATTAATTACTTGCTCTAGTGAGTGTCGCGATATTGTGAATTGATCTATTGGGGGTGATGGTTCCGTTTGTATACCATGCTTAGGGTCGCGAACAACGACTACTATTCTCGTCCTAATAGGTAACCTTGGCAAGTTATCTTTTCTACGGGGACATCTGTCCCTAACCAATATCACTACGGTGATTTCCCTGTTAATGTATTGATGTCATGAGCTTAGTTGCAATAATAATGTTACCCTGATTTTCCATGATAATTGTATTCGTTGCAATTATTACCATTATAGTGACTTGCATTCAACCATATGATAATATTCAACTGTTTTCCCATGATAATACTATTCTCTATAATAATACTGATCTCCATGATAATTATCCCAGTAATGCCAATATTTCCATTATAACTTATATTCAAACTGCTTATCAAACCTATGAATTTCACTCAACCTTTGTGTTGACCCTTTCTAGCATGTTTATCTCAGGTAATTGAGCAAGTTGCGGTACGGAGTGGCATGGACTCGAAGGTGCGGAACTGTTATCATCAACATGATGTTTGATTTTGCGGACTGCATTTTGTATAAAAACTCTAGTTATTAATGAATGATAAACTAATTTTTCCAACAAATCTCTTTTTTAAAGTTTTTTCGATGTTTATGCATTGTTGTATCCTGAAGTAATACCAAGATTAGCTGTTCGTGCTATATTGTAAACTGGGGGTGTTACCAACATAAATCTTCTTCAAAACTTCCCCTTAAGGAAAGCTCTTACATCCATTTGATTAATATCCCTAAATCCCATATATAAGGCAAATGCTAGGATAGAATCGTCTAATAGCTTGCAATTCTAGCAATGGAGGCAAGACTCATCATAGTCAATGCCCTCCTCTTGCCTATGACCTTGAGCCACCAGTCTGGCTTTATTCCTAACTACTATACCTCTGGCATCTCTTTTGTTCTTCAGAATCCATTTAGTCCTAATAGCAATTTTTCCATTTGGTAGAGGGACAAGCTGCCATACTTTCTGATTAATAAATTGTTGCATCTCCTCTTACATAGCTTCAACCCAAGCAGGATCATTAAGAGCTTGAGCAACACTGCTTCGTTCAAGTTGTGATAGAAACCAAGCAAATAGACAATGTAAATAGTCTGTGTGATTGTTCCTTTGTTGATCATAAACATAGCTAACAAAAGCACTTGCACCAAATTTAGACTTATGCAATGTACCTCTTGTCTGAACAGGTGAAGTGGGATCTCCAAGTATCTATGATTGAGGATGAATAGTGTGCACCCTCTTAGTAGGAACAGAATCAACAACTACACTTGGTGCTAAGTTAGGGACAGTACCAACAAAATCATCATCATATGAGGAGGAAGAGAAAATGCCAGTGTCAGGATGGTGGTATATGTCCTCCATTTCTGAAGATGAGGACATGGAATTTGCAAGGTCATGAGGAGAAGGATATCTTGTAGAATGTGCACTTGAGCCCAATGAGTGACCAGGAGGAAGTAATTGTGCATCAGTAGGAACAGGTTTAACAACAGGAGTAATGGTTTCATGAGGACCATTAGAAACACCAGTAGTAGAATCAATCTCACCAGCAGGAATCTGATTCCTACTGGCTGCAAGATCAGCTTGACTCAGATGCTTCTTAGCTGTAGTATTGGCTTCATATGCTTGTTTTTGAAGCCTTGCAAGTTCCTCTGCATAATATGAACTGCTCTCCACCATTTCAGAAGCTTCATGAACCTTAGGGCCTAAAAAAGAGTTAGAGGGAAAAGAAGGAACAACAATTACTTGTTCATCACACTCCGAATCTGAATCATCTTGAGTACCTGCATGTATGTTAGTATCTTGGGTACCTGCAGGTTGATTAGTTTTGAAACGAGTATAACCTAAAGAATCAGTCAAATAGTCAAGGTCAAAATACCACTCATGACCCAAACCCTGAACATTAGGTTTATCTTCAAGATATCTCAGATTAAGTGTTTCTTCTATCTTTTTGCTGGATAAATTGTAGACCCTATAAGCCTTACTATGAGCAGCATACCCAACAATAAAACCTTCATCAGCTTTTCCCTCAAATTTTCCCAAGTGGTCACTGGTGTTAAGTATGGTCACAAGACACCCAAAAGGTTTAAGATGACTGATGTTGGGAACTTTCCCAGACACTAGTTCATAAGGTGTCTTGTTATGGGGTTTAGTCACTAGAACCCTGTTCAAAACATAACAAGCAGTACTAACTGCTTCTGTCCAAAACATGGTAGGTAACTTAGAGTCAGCAAGCATAGTTCTTGCTGCCTCTATGAGGGTTCTATTCTTTCTTTCAGCAACCCCATTTTGTTGTGGGGTTCTGGCATTACTGCTGAGGAAAATAAAGTAACATTTGCTACTGGTACTTTAACTGATGATGCCTTGTCCTGGTGGAATGCATATGCCCAGCCTATGGGAATAGAGCAAGCTAATCAAATCACCTGGACTGAGTTAAAAAGGCTTCTGACGAACAAGTATTGTCCTCGAACTGAGATCAAGAAAATGGAAGATGAATTTTATGGTCTGACTGTAAATGGAAGTGAATCTCAAGACTTATATTAGAAGATTCCAGGAATTAGCCGTTTTATGCCCGAATATGGTACCAAACACCGAGAAACTTATGGAAGCTTTCATCGGGGGACTGCCGCAAAGCATTGAAGGAAACGTTACTGCTTCAAAACCTCAGACTCTGGAAGAAGCCACCAACATAGCTCACAGACTAATGGACCAAATAATAAAGCGTAATTCTGTGCAAGAAACCAATGATCACAAACGAAAGTTTGATGATAGAAGGAACACCACCAACAACAACAACTATCCCAATAACAACAACTATTCCAATAATCGTGACAAAGACAACTACCCCAATGATCGCAACAATAATAACCACTCCAACAATCACATTAACAAAAATAACTACCCAGATAACCGTAACAATAACAACCGCAACAATGATCACCATCCGCAGCAAAATGGAAGACATGAAATCTTCAAGGCTAATGAAACCGTGGGTATAATGGACCTCCATCCCCTTTGTAGGAAATTGTACTCTACATCACATCCGGATTCGAGCACCATCAGGTGTCAGAATCCACAAAGTAGTCCATCCGACTAGAAACTGTAGGAACTAAGAACTTTTGTTTCCAAACATCACTCTATCTCTCAACCAAATCTCGAGACATGTAACATAAGTATCAACTCTTTTAGAGTTTCATATGTAAAGTTATCCATGAATTAATAAAGTGATAATTCCGTTACATCTTGTTATCTGGTGGTATCAAAACTCGTCAATTCTATCATGTTCAACTCTGAATACTCTCCTCATACCTTTGAAACATAAAATAATCATCCCCCTCGGATTTTATATGGGGGGTGGTGGGGGCGTCAGTACAATCAACATCTCAATATTATCTAACAATTCATGATCATATCATTTTCTACACATTACCATATCGTGTTTTTATGCTTAGGTAAGACGATTTATGATCATCTTATTGAAATGAATTAGGTCACTTCTTCATTTGAATAAGGAAATTATAAATCTCCGAACTATGAATTTATAAATTCTCAGTTATAAGGAGTTGAACGCTTCTTTTTGTAAGTGACAAATTATAAATAAGTAGGCTTAAGTATATAACATACGTACAAACAAGTTTCTTTCAATTCATTTGTACAAACAATTCCTTAATCATTATCATTATTACCTTCATTATCATTATTACATTCATTACCTTCATCGTCTGTTCATTTCAAAATATGTATCTCACGTGAATAGCAACTCTCTTACAATCATTCCTTGACATCACTCATGATCTTCGTATTCTAAAATTCTCTGTTATATTCTGCAACATAATAACAAGGAAACACACAAGAATCTATACAATGCCAAATGATTTCAATACCACTAGGTATGAAATTTTTACAAAGACTTGTGACAGCATTCTTATTCGATGTTGACTTTTAAAGGTTAATGAATAACGATTCTTTACGATCACAGTAGCGCAACAGAAGCATGGTAGGCCCATGACCCATAGGTTCCGTAAATCGAAGTATTTCATCTCGGTTCTATCAGGATCTGAAGAAATTCTATTGGCTGTCATCAAGAGGTGTGATCATGAAAATAAGTAGACGTGTGAAAGGAGGTAATTATAATTATGGTGCGCAACATAATTATAAATGCATCACACATGTGGACTTGTGACCTTGATTAGCCTAACATAAAGATCAAATTCATGCCTAGTACCTACATCTATATCACTATAACTTTCAATTAAATCTCGGGACGAGATTTCTGTAAGGGGTGGAGACTATAACAACCCAAGAATTTTCATCAACCTATTTTACTATGATCACAATTATACGGGGAAATTTTTCGCTTTATTACATTACTTGCATTGTCAATATCTCAGTATGTCATGTAACTTACATAACTAAAGTAGACGAGCTCACGCAACCTATCTATGGCAATCTTGTCTTCATATATGTCAAGCAAATATC
Organism: Tanacetum coccineum; assembly: GCA_026074375.1. Taxonomy (NCBI): domain Eukaryota; kingdom Viridiplantae; phylum Streptophyta; class Magnoliopsida; order Asterales; family Asteraceae; genus Tanacetum; species Tanacetum coccineum. The sequence goes on along the minus strand of BQNB010143115.1, from coordinate 9,391 downwards.
ATAAAATGTCAAGTCAATATCTTAATATCCTTATTACAAAGTACATTATTCCTATAATGTACCTTTCACAACAGTTATATCAAAACGTGCTATTAAACCGTTTCCGTATGCCTCAAACCTAAATTCATGAAGATTACATCTAAAGTGAATGCACAAGCTCCTAAAGCATATGTACAAGTAATATAACATCTCATTTGAAATATAAACTCCCTCCAAGTCAAAGTATAAGTCCTTAAAAGCACAATGTACAATTCATTAAGCATGATCTCTAAAATAGCCGTTTTACCTCCGTTTTCATTCCAGTTTCTTCACCACCACTCTTGTGCAAGCTACTACACTCAATGTACAATGTGTAAACCCTAATTATTCTATTCATAAGCTTTCATACACATTTTTACACTCAAAACCCTAATTCAAAAGTCAGAAACCCTAACCCGAGCAAAATAGTAAATCATGACCCGTTTCTTGGTTTTTATCCATCATAACCCCAACACACTCAAATAAGTTTTAATACTTAAATTACAACATTAACAATCATCTCCTATCATCTTTCATATATCACACAACAATATTCAAGAATTAACCCAGAAAACCATAATCTATTTTAACCCTAAAACCGAAAACTACCTAGTTCAGAATCAATCAGTCTATAAAACATAGGATCTGAGAAATATCAATATAATCTGGAAAATTAATGAAAACACTAGTTGGAGCCCTATGCTTGTGATCATTTTTCCGGTGAAACAACCCGTTCGACGACGATGAATTAGTTAACGCCGAAATGGCAAAGGTACGCAGATTCTGCACACTGTGTAGTAAATTGTTATTAATCTCTAAATTTTTTCTATAGTAACCCTCAAATCTATATAAATACTAAACGGTTGTAGGGAGCCTCAAATATCTAACAATGCTCGGTGGTTTGAGCTTCAACGGAATTACGGTTTGTAAATGGCAACCATTTTACCGAGACTGATGTTGGCTGTCCAAAAACAGCCATGTATAAATCAAACCAAACACCCCTAAAGGGTTTAGAACCACCTCCACCTTGCATTCTAGCCTTCCTTACTCATCCCCTAGCCTCTCCACATCAAACCCCCATGTGTCCTAACCTGGTTAACAAAGTTTCTGCCTCAATTGTTGCTAACACAATAAATAGGAGCACATATCCTTTCATTTGAACTCATCCCCACTTCTTCTTTCTATAACCCAATTGAGCAAAAATTCTCTGCTCCATATGATCCTAAGATCATCTAAGAAGATCAAGCAAGCGAAGCTTTGAAGATTTGAAGCCCGGAGAACAAGATACAAGGCGTACGAGTTGGAAATACTACCCGAAATGGACCCATTTCCACCATTTTTTGCTCCTTGAAGCCAAAACCCAGGTTTTGAATGTTCTACTTCTGCTACTACACCCTTATAATGTTCATATGATCCTAAATATACTCTTGTTAAAGTTTCATAACTCAATTCATGCTCATTTTCCATTTTGATCCAAAACCGTACACCCAAAACCCTAATTTTATGTTTTTCTTAAAACTAAATGTTATAATGATTAAATATTGTTATAATCTATCCTAGCATGCTTAACTAATGTTAAAATAACCACTTTATTGATTAATGAAGAAATTTGATCTTAAAACCCGCACGTTTTACAGTTTTGAAACCCTAATTTTGACCCGTTTCTTCCTAGCTTAACGAATCGAAATTCTAAACTTTCGTTGAGTTAAAATCTTCATATTTTTAGTTTAGTATAACTTATAATGTCCAATTGAAATGTTAAAATAAGCTTTGTCAATGGCAATTTGGACATGTTTTGTAAATATTATCCATGGCAAGAGTATAATCGTAAGCTTTCTAAACGTATACCAAAGAGGCTGAAAATGTCATTTTATCATAATTATAACTAAAGGGTCTAATTAAGTCCCTTTACAAGTAACAAGGGTTTACTTGGTATATACTTTTTAAACTTGAAGGACCAAACCCGTAAAAGTGCAAACCCCAAGGGTATATTTGCCACTTTTCAACTCAAGGGTCTAAATGGTTAACATTTTTTGAAAAAGTATAAAATAATGTTTAAAACCTTACAAGACATAACTTTAATTAACGCTTCTCGTGCTTAACATTTCCAGATATTGATTAAAACGCTTAAAACCGATTATATATCATATGCAACAATACCTAGGAGCTTCATATTAAGGTGTTTCATCTTGGTATTACGTTCTGACTGAAGTGTTGGGTTTACGATAATGTCCCTAGCACTCAACGTTTACCTGAATGCTCTGAATTATGATGGCCCGAACAGTGATACAATATTTTCCAAACTCTCAATCCAAACCATAACTCGTTTAAAAACTAAAGTATTCTAGAGTTACAAAAAGTTTCCCTAATACTCAACATAATAACTCAGTTGCGTGACATGCTATTTTTTTTTTTTTTTTTTTTTTTTTTTATTTTTTTACTATCATTGCTATATCAACCTTCCCTGTTAAGATTGTGATAAGGTCGTGAGCTTTCATTTCAGAATATTTATTACATCTACCTATCAGGTGAGTTCATAGCCTCGCCTTTCAATCTTTTGAATGTTTTATAAACCCGCGAGGGGGATACATGCTCAATTGTTTTTAATATATACAAGTACTTAAAACCCGATATTGTGAAGTTTTCTGAACCTCGCCTTTACAATATTTACATGTTTTTATAAACCCGCGAGGGGATACAGTGCTGTTACAAACGCTTTTACATACTCGTGATCTTAGAACAATGATTACTTTTCAAAGTTAATGAATCATAACCCCATATTTCAATCTTTTGAAAAATTTATAAACCTGTGATACTTCTTAACCATGAATGGCAAGTGTTTTTCTAATGTATGCTATCCAGATATATTCTGCCTAAGTAGCTTTCCAGTGCCATTTATTTACATATCAAATACATTAATTACTTGCATTGCGAGTGAACGCAAATATTATGAATAGATCTATTGGGGGTGACGGCTCCCGTTTGTATACCCATGCTTGGGGTAGCCAAACGCACTATATTTGTCCTAATAGGTAACCTTGGCAAGTTATCTTTTCCACGGGGACATCTGTCCCTAACCAATATCACTACGGTGATTTCCCTGTTATGTATTATGCCTGAGCTTAGATCAATAATAATGTTCCCATGATGATTGTCCCCAGCAATACCAGTAATTTTCACTATAACTTGTATTCAATTATTAAATTCAACCTGTGAATTTTCACTCACCTTTGTTGTTGACCACTTTTTATGCATGTTTAACTCAGGTATTGACACTTATAGCATGGAGAGGCATGGACCTCGATGATGGTCTAAAACCCGTTATCATTCACATTGTATGTAACTAGATTTTGGGACCTGCCTTTGTAAAACTCTGATTTGAAATGAATGATAACATATCTTTTGAATAAACGTCTCTTTTGGGTCGTTTTCTATGATTATGATTGTTGTATCCATGAAGTAATACCCCAGATTAGCTTCCGCTGCTATATTGTAAAAATGGGGGTGTTACAGATTGGTATCAGCGCCATGGTTATAGAAAACAAGGTCAAAACCTTAACTATAACCACATTTCTTTTCTAGCCATCAAATTCCTCCGTGCCACTACATTCCGGATCAAGTATGTAAATATACATATCTATTAATACATTGACATAAATATTTATGTTATTTACAACTAGTTGTTAATAAACGCTAGTCTTCTCACCAAACCACTTCTACTTCTGATATTGAGGATGCTTTTTCCTCTATGAAATAAGTCTTAACTATACTCGTCCTTATCGGAATTATTTTCCCAGCTTCAGCGGGAAGCATTCTTTTAACTCTTCGAAAAAACTCTACAGAGAATATGATCAACCTATTCTCATCATTCTACAATAATACTATTTGAAGAACGTACAAGCATTTTATGCTAAGGAATCACCTATTTCATCACAATCCTATTACTCCACCAGCTATTTGACTCTATTCTCCGATATTACGCACCATCACTAAGATTTTGAATCCTCGATATTTCTTTATACCTAAGAACTATTACCACCAAAGAAGCAATCCATTCCCCGTCTTCTTCCTCAACCTACGTTATCTAATTCAATCTCATGAATCAAACCTGTTGATTTGTTATCACCATCTTCCTCAGTTTATACTCCTACCCCACCTCAGATCTTTTGAAATAGGAAAATGTCCAATTAAGATGTATCTGAAACATCATGAGGGACAAATCAAAGATATTTTGAATTACTTAGATGAACTCTATCTTCACCACATCGAGAAAATGAAGGAAGGACGTATTGATAGAATGATCATACGAAGGAATAGTGACGAACTAAAGACCGAACTCAAGAAAATCCGTACTCAGATTATCAAACTTCAAAAGAAGCAGTTAGGGCAAAAGGATAAGATTGCCTTTGCTTACTATAGAATTTCCAATCTTGAACAAATCATTGAGAAAATCCAAGCTCGTCACCAAACAGATCAGGAGGATCTTTAGGATGTCATCTACCGGCTCAGAATCAACAAACTCTTAGAATAGTTATAGCTTTATCCTAGCATTGAGATGTGTGGTATAAATAAAAACGCTTGTCAAATCTTAACTATGTACAGTAAGAAGGAAAGTTATTTATAAAGGCAATCCCGTTTCGTATCTTATTGTTTACAACTTATCTCTCCTTCATCATCATTTCCACTAATTTCATCATTATCTCTGTCTTTATCATAACCTCTAAGTGCTTAAAAATTAAAAAATAAGCATTTCTCTTTAAGCATTTTAAGCATCACATTCTCTTTTATAACTTAGGATATCATTCTTATTA
>BQNB010143114.1:1337-17034 GCA_026074375.1 Tanacetum coccineum | reverse complement strand
TGGTTTAGAGTCAGACACAGAGGGTACCTCAGTGGAAGGTGCAGCAGAAACAAGTGTAGTTGTATCCTATGTGTTGATCTCTGTGAGAATTTCATCAAGGACTGTGTCAGCCACCACTTCATCAGCCACAATCAATTCTTTATCAGAATCATCCAACTCCTCATCATCTTTGGAAATTGATAGAATCTCATCATCAGGCATTGATTCTACATCATATTCAGCTTCCTCCATGATTTAATCAAGATCCACATATCCCAAAGAAATGATCCCAGAGTCAGTGGCCATTAGATCATCCTCCACATTTTCATCAGCCTTACTTTCATGTTCTTGCATAAGATGGTTAGTTAAAAATGTAAATTTGTAATGAAGGGAATGGTTACCAGTTCATTATCCCAAGAAGACCGAGGGTGATGATTCAATCCCCTTAAAGGTTAAAAGCTTGGGATACTTTTTGTTTTGTGATTCAGTGACCTCAAAGACTGAGTGAAGTTCAGACAGTCTCGGGGTCTAACTTTCATACGCAGGATGTTGCAAGTCCTTGCAAAGTCTAAAGTTTTCACGGTCAACATCAGGCATGAGAAACGTGAATGTATCACTCTATGGTGCAGACTCATGGTATACAGAAAATATAGGACATGGATGTGCTGGAACTGACTCTCTATTAGGTCGGGGGTAACCCTTATCTTCACCACTCTCTCCTAGAGAAGTTTGAGAGTGGCTGCTTGCAGTGCCCCTTAAATTTAATACTGTTACCTTTTCGATAACAGGGGTTTAAGGCTAGTTTGCTATTTCCTCTACCGAATTGGAGGTGTCTAGACTCTCTGTAGTGTCAGTGGTGGCCACTGATTCCTCAACATGCTGAGTCTTAACGACTGGCTTCTTGGGCTTTGATAACGCCTTAATTATACATGTTTTTGGCGGCGTTATTTATATATATATACCCATTTCTCATGAGCTTTTGGTACTCTTTAGCATAAAATAGATGCAGGTTCACTTAAAGACATCCTGAGCTCAAAAAGAACAAAGTTTAAGTGTTTATAGTTATTGGAAAGCAAGATAGAAGAAAAGAAAGGACCAAAGCTGAAAAAAGCCAGAAGTACGCCACACATTTCCTTTGTGCGCCGCACTTTCCATAGAAGATAAAGAGTTAAACTCTATTAAATGAAGATAGCATTTACTCACCAAGTACATCACACAAACTTCTATGTGCATCGCACTTCCCGTCAAAGTTAAGAAGAATAATAAATGGAATTAAATACAACCCATGCCGCACAAAATATTTTGTGCGCCTCACTTTGACCCCCACTCAGCCTATCAATAGAGACGGATTTTGAATCATTTCAAGCATCCCATTCACACTTCTCTTCATCAAATCCATCTCATAGTCCTCTCATCTATCATAACAAATCTCTTCAAAACATCTTGAAGATTGAAGATCAAACCACAAAGAACGAAGAAGAGTATCATAGAATTTAGAAGAAATAAAGGTTGTACTAAGATTCTATACTTGTATCGGGTAGAGTTTGATCTATATTCTTACCCGGACATAGTATGTTTATTGTTTATCTATTTACTTTTGTTATGAACTTCATAGCCATGAGAGGCTAAATCTCTCATTACTACTCGGTGAAAATAATATAATGAATAAGCATTTGGTATAATTACGATCTTGTTAATCTTAAGCTTATGTTGAAAACCTATCATATCTTATCTTATCAACTTTGATTATATACTCATATCGGTATAGGTCAAAAGACCCGTTGTGAACCATATAGTTTTAAAGATTTGTCTACGGTCTTTACCGTTTGGTTGGAGAAGTCCGCTTACGTTATTTGATAAACAAAATAGATTTGATATAATAGTAACTAGATTATTTGAGTGACACATTTGATCGAGTTAACTAAATATAAGTCTTAAGTTAAACAAGTTAATTTGTGAAAATGTTTTCTGACGAGAAATCCTTTTTATAAGTTAAAGTCCTAAGTCTGAGATCGTAATTTATCACCACTACTTATTAAGTTATATGAATTTTTCGATTAGTTATCTTTCATTATTGAATTCAGTCAGGTTTATTTTAAAAGCAAGTTAAAGTTTATTTTTCATTGCTGATTATTTGAACATTACGCCAAATCCCTATGGATGACCTGGTTTACCTAAACAGAATATACTACATACGTGGGTTATACTTTTACCCGTGTGTTTTCTTCTCATAACCGGTAATTTCAGTCTTATAAATTTAAAGCTTTTGAAACACATCAAAGATTTTTTGGTGCCGCTGTCGGGGATTTCAAAGCTGTCCTATAATCAAAATTTTAAAATAATTTTTAACAATCCCTTCTAAAAAAATAATTGTCGTACAGTTTTCTGGCAAACTAACCCAAACAAATTCTCCTTTGGATGCATACACGTGCTTTCAACTCAGAACTTGTCGAACATTACCTTGAACTGAACGTCTTTGAACTATGACCTTCGTCGACGATACAAAAAAGAGTATCCATTGAACAAAGAATTGATCCACATCAACAACCGAGAGTTGTTCCGCGCCAACATTCTGACATCAATTAATTTATGTCACTTTTCGTTACCATTCAAAGCACTCAAATCCCAATGGATGACGAAACCCATGTGTAGGCTACTGACCGTGTTTGTCGATCTGAACTCGGACCGCAATCACCATTCATGAACCGTTAAATGAATGCCATTAAAGGTAACCACTTGACTCTTGTCAAAGGAAACCAATTCGATGGTAGAATTAAAACCGATCCTCATAAACACATTCACGAATTCCTCAGAATATGTGATATGTTTAAATACAGAGACACCAAGAATGAAGCTGTTCGTTTATCAATAGTTACTAAAGCTTTAGGTTCCTCCTGTTTTCCAGGTCTCCTCCCATTGTCTTTTGCTTTATATCCAGTGTTCCCTGCATCTCTCCTTCTGCTTTCTTGATTTCCTTTTGATCTGCACTCTCTAGCAAAGTGCCCTGTGTTATGGCAATTGAAGCACTCAACTTTGGTCTTGTCAAAGCCAACTGGTTCCTTGGCATCAAACTGCAGCTTTCTCCCTGTATTCTTGTAAAACTTCTTCAATCTCATAGAAATCATGGCCACTTGCCATTTCAAATCCATCTCTTCTAGATCAAACTCATCAACCTGTTCAAGATCCTCATGATCCAATTGTGGACCACTTGATTGATTAGCAAAGAAAGAGTACGTGAGTTCATCAGTGTATGATGAAGAGCCTTCCCTTTGTGAGTTATGGCCAGAGGAAGTAGAAACACCATAAGCAGTACTAACATCATTAGTACTGCTAGTGCTTTCAGAAGAAACAAACGCCACATTCTGTGTGCTGGAAGATGATCCAGTAGAGCCTTTAACATCAGACTCAAAGATTCTAAGATTATTATAGAGATCATCAAAACTAAGAGTATCTACTCCTGGCTTGGTCCTCGTTATCAAGGATACTTGGGACCAGGAAGCAGGTAAAGACCTAAGAAACTTTTGATTGGCATCTTCAGTGGAGACACCTGCACCATGAATCTCAAGTTGACTCAGAAGACTCTGAAACCTGTCATAACCTTTGTGCAATCCTTCTAAGTTGGATACAGAAAAGCTTTCAAATTGTTGCTTGAGAATGTAGTTCTACATCTTCTTAGATTTATCATTGCCACCAAATCTGGATTTGATAGCTTCCCACATCTCTTTAGCATTAGTCATTTTGTGAAATTTTGCTAAATGGTCTTCTGGTATAGACATGAGCAAGGTAGTCCTTGCTTTTCTTTCTCTTTCTCTAGCCAAAATCTCTTCAGCAGTTTTAGGAGGCAAAACCCTTATTTGTCTATTTGTATCTGTTGAGACTTATACTTGACCATTTCCCTTTTGTATGACTTCCTATATAGGATAGTCTGTATGCCCCAAGTAATGTTCCATTTTCATGGCCCATATGTCATACTCACCTTTCTTCAGAATAGGGAGTTTAATGGTTGACAGAGTGTGAGGGGATTGTTGTGTAGGTGTAACTGGTGGTGGTGGTGGTGGTGGAGGATTATCATCATGAAATTCATCTTCTCCTGTCATTGAATAGATCTGAAAGGTAAAGGTTTATAATAGATCTGTTTTGATTCTTCTTACTCAGAGTTTCTCAACAAGCTCTGATACCACTTGTTGATCCCAGTCTGAATAGATCTTTCTAGCCTGTTAAGGGTGGTAGTCAATCTGGATAAATCCAAACTAACTACAAGAGAAACAATGACTATGAACAATATAAGTTATGCGGAAACTAACTTATACTGCTAAAAAGAACAATGAATAAAACAGAACTTTGATTACTATTAATCTGTTAGGTTACAGAATACTAACTATAAATGTTTGTGAAACTTGTATATCTAACTAGTGCCGTAGGGTTCCTTTTATACACCAAGGAAACCCTAATGGGCTTACAAAACGCGTTAAGTGATCATGCATATCTATTCCTAATATATCTCATGCATATCACTTAAGCAGTACTATCTATATATGCTAGCAGTACTAACTTACTACTAACAGTACTAACTCTACTTCTAGTACTAACATATATATTGGCAGTATTAACTAACTAATACTAACAGTACTAACTCAGGAAAACATAATTCCTAACATTGTTTTTCTTTATGTATGCTTGTGTGATGTTCACACACATTGTCCTAAATGAATGAAGTATCTTTTGCTTTGATGTTTGCTTGCACTTGTCATATTTTTCATTCCTTCTTGCTACATGTTAGAAATATTTGTATTGTTCTAACTCGTTTTTGTAGCCAAGAAACCATAGCTCGATTCCTTGGTACCCTCGAACGAGGGGGAGCACACATCAAGGGGGAGCATTTATTCCGTCGATTTTTCTAGTAATTCTCGACGATGCCTTTTTGATTCTACAAAAAGGGGGAGAAATAACATAAAACTCACTAAATACTTGTTTAAAAATAATTTTACATTTAATGAGTTTAAATTTTGTAATCATCAAAAAAGGAAAGATTGTTGATAGAAATAATGCCTAAAAACATTATTAATATTTTTTCACATCTTTACGTTTTGATAATCACAAAATATAAAAACGTTCAATGTAAAATTAAACGTAAACAAGTAATTAGTAGTAAATTTTCATTTCAAAAATTATATCACTTAAAGGTATGAATAAATAAATGCTTAATGCATTTTATGATCAAAAGAAATTTTTATTCAACCTCACACTTTTATAAAATGTTGTAAATATTTTTATAAACATTACAAAACATTTTCTACAATTAAAAGAAATGTTTTATTCAAAATAAACATTTTGAATTTCAAAATTTTGGACCTAAAACTTCTTATAAAAGTTTCTAAAAATTCCCCCCTAAACACAAAGACAAAACTAGGGAGCGCCCTAGTCAAGGTCGCCCCCTAAATACACGGCGGCCACCTTAATTTTAGGGGACCCACCATCTAATTTTAAGGGACCAGCCCATAGACTGGACACTCCTATCCAGATTGTCCTATAATTTCAAGGCTTTTCTCACTATTTTCTCACCTTTTGCACTCATTCTTTCTGTTCTAAAACAGCCCACACATCTCATTAAAATCCTTTGATCATCTAATCATAAAGCTTTGTTTCTAAGTGATCCTAAACACAATTCCACAATGCAAAGAAGAATACTCCCTCATCAAGTGAATAAGTTTTACACCTTGGTGTGTTGTTGCAACTATTTTGCATCCATATCATAACTTGTAAATCTTGTAAAGTTTTGTATTGTTAGAAATCTTGGTGGATTGTTGTAATTATAAGATAAATCTTGGGTGATCTTTCTAGTATGTTAAAAGTTTTTATTTTTTTTTTATGTGTGATTATAGGAGTGGCTTGGTGAAGTAGTGGTGTGAAGAAAACTAAGGTGTGAAAAAGTTATGTAGTCGTGATCAAGTCGTAAAGTCAAGTTGTGTAGTGAAGTTGTGAAGTTGTGGTAGATTGATTCTAGATAAGATTAGAACTCGACATCTAGCTTAGTGTCGGAAATCAAGATAAGCGTAAGTTGTGTAAGGTTTTCTTCGCCATAAGGGAGCTTGTTGACACAATGAAGAAAACTTTCGAGTTAGGTGCTCGAGGAGTGGAGTAGGGCGAAGAGGTGCTTCGTTACCGAACCACTATAAATCCTCACGTTGTGGTTTGATTGTTCTTACTCTTATCTCTTGTCTTACATTATTTTTTCATAATATCCTATTGATTGTTTAGATAAGTATATTGTTCATATTGTGCAAGTGTTGAATTCACATAAAGACGAATCTAGAATTTTTATAAACACTTTAAAACCTTAAACCAAAAAGTGGTAAACTATTCAACCCCCTTCTAGTTTTCCACAACACGCATACATCTTCGTATAATTGATTTTAATAAAAACTTTACTCAATTAAGTTACTTATTATGGTGTATCACTTAATTTTCTATACCACTTTGTGTATAAATTAGTGACAATACACATTAAAACAAATTGGCAATTCAATCCGTGATTAAAAACCATTCAAACCTTAGACCATTCGCGCTTCCTAATTTATTTCAAGATATCAGGGATATTATAGAGTACGAACCTCGAACCCTTAGTGATATGCCTTGCAAATAAATAGTAATTTTGCAAGTTTCGTCATTGATAAAATTTAACTCTTTAACTTAGAAAACACATTATAAACTTATTAAATTGCAAGTCTCATCGTGAGAAGTTAAGGTATGAGCCCTAACATTATAGATAACCACACCTAATTGACTCATAAGACTTCACAATTAATAATCTATAATAAATCTTATTTCATAGTTATTAGTCATGTTTATATTTTCTTTTTCAAAAAACCCTTTTATTTTTACACAAGTCAAAAACTTATTAAAACAAATAATAAATATAAACTACTAATACACATAACATTTATTTAAAACACTTAACAATTAACTCATGCAAATATTAACGATGATTCTAATTATCGAATAATTAAACTATGTATATATTCATATAAGACTCCTTCTTTCAATGAAACAGGTCACATCTATTGTTAGGTTCACATAAATGGACCCGAACAAAGAAGCTTCGGTCACTCGAAGATTCAAGATAAAAGTCTAGCCCGAAAGACAATGTTAATTAATGTTTATTATGTATACGGGCCAAGATGTAAAAAGCCCAAATAGAAAGCCCTCAAAGGCAAATCCTTATTAGTATAAATACTCCTAGTTTAGTCAAAATTAGGTTAGCTTCACCATTTCATTTTTCATATTAAGGGTTTGTAGCAATTTTTGTTTCTTTCAATAAAAGTTCTTAATGTTTAATCTTTTGTGCCATTGATCTTGTGCTTCATACATGGAAATATAAAGGGATCCTACAATTGGTATCAAGAGCCTACAAGATTGATGTATTGATTTGGTTTGTATTTTTGTTCTATTGATTTCGAAAAAAAAAGAGGTTTTTGTTTTTGATTATTTGTTGTTTTGATTCTTGATTCAAAGATGGCTTATGTTTAATCTAATATCATTCAAACCATCTTGTTAGCAATCAACGATCTAGTGTTTTTCCTTTGTTCTTGTTGTTTTGGTTCGAAAAGTGTTAATAAAGACGTGGGGATCGAACGAGTTTTAGTCGTTTCGATCGAACGAGCGACATTCTTTGTAGATCGAACGAGTGGTTCGAACTAGGCGATCGAACAAGGCGTTCGAACGAAGGGAGGCTCGAACGAGGGGAAGTAAAAGAGGTTCGAACGAGGGGAAATCAAAAACGTTCGAACGAGGGGAAATCATAAACGATCGAACAAGGGGAAATCGAGAACGTTCGAACGAGGGGAAATCATAAACGAGAGAGATAGCTGAAGAATTTGATAAAATCATTTTATAAACCGAACTGAAGGAAATAAATCAGTTTTGTTCAGTTCTTGGCTTGACCAATATAAGTGCTCCAGTGAAGGTGACAAAACCACACATGCTCATGCAAATCCATGAATGAGACATATGTGATTGCTCAGTTACATCACTTAAGCAAACTAAAGGCTATATGCAAAAAATGAACTAAAATTTAACATGAAAGTTTGTTTAGTTTTGGATGAAAGCGCTGAAGCTTTAGTTTTCTTTAGGCCGTACTGAAGCTTCAGGTTTTGAATCAATGATCACATACATTAGTTCAACAATCAAGCTTTAAAAGTTGGCTCATCCAGAGGCTTGTTGAAGATAACAGCAAGTTGATATTGAGTGGAATGAAATGTAATTCAATGTCCCCTTTTAGAATATGATCTCTGATAAAATGATATCTGATATCAATATGCTTTGTTCTTGAGTACGGAACTGGATTGTTTGAGATTGCAATAACACTTGTGTTATCACAAAATAAGGGTACCTGTGAATCATCAAACTAGGAGAGATTGTGATAGAAAAAAATGCTAAAAACATTATTAATATTTTTCAACCGCTCTCCCCTTTTGATAATCACAAAGAGTCAAAAAGATTAATAGAAAAATTAGTCTTAAACAAGTAAGTAGTAGTAATAATTTTCATTTCGAAAATTTAATCACTTAAAGTATAATAAATAAATAGCTTAATGCATTTTATGATCAAGGAATTTTTTTATTCAACCATAATTTTTATAAAAATGTCCAAACATTTTTATACTTTTACAAAACATTTTGGATTTAAAAGAAATGTTTTATTCAAATAAATATTTTGAATTCAAATTTTTTACCTAAAAACAGCTAGAAATGTTCCAGAAAACACCTCTTCCAGAAAAGACAAAAAGGGAGTGTCTGGGCTGGGCGGCCCCCTTAATTATAAGGGCGGTCCCCTTAATTATTAAAGGGACCGACACCGTAATTAAGGGGACCGCCCAGACAAAAAGGCAACTTAGTTTGCCTATAAATACTGGACTATTCTCCATTGATTTTCTCACATTTTGCACACTCTTTCTTTCTGTTCAAAAATCACTTTATACTCTTATTTCATTCCTTTGATCATTTAATCGTAAAGCTTTGTTTCCAAGTGATCCAATCTTTGATCCTCAAGTGAAAGAGAAGAATACTTCCTACCATCAAGTGAAGAAGTATTATAGCTTAGTGTGTGTCCTTGCAACCTTGTTGCAATTGTATCATATCTTGTAAATCTTTTGTGTATATTGTGAAGGTGTGTATCGTAGTTGTGTATATTAAGTAGATTATGGTGATCATTGTAAGTATAGTTAGATCGGGGTGATCTTAGTAAGTAGTGTTAGATTGGTGTGTTCAAGATAGTGTTTAGTTGAAGTAAAGTTGTGAAGAGAAGTATAGAAAGGTTATGAAGGAGTTGTGAAGTGAAGTGAAGTTGTGGAGTAAAGTGAAGTTGTGAAGTGAAGAAAAATTTATGTGGTGAAGCGAAGTAGTGAATTGTCGTGAAGTAGTGTGGTTAGTTGTGATAGATTGGTTCTATCTAGGATTAGAACTCGACATTACGCTTAGTGTTAGAAATTAGTGTAAGCTAAGTTGTAATACCCCCAAATAGGGTCGCAACGAAATAATGAGCCCGGGAGCGTTACATCATAGATCAATAGCACAAGATATGAGAATGACCTCTAAAGGAGTCGTTTGAAATACGATACATTGGATTTATTAAAATTGTTTAATACAAAGCACAACGGCTTAAATTGTTCAACATTTAGATAACAAATATTTTAGATTATAACAAATATCCCAAGATGTAATGACTCCAAATCTTTTATGCATGACTCTCCAAAAGAGTATCCCAATGTATCCTTAGCACCTCGTGCCTCATTGACCTGAGAAAACATGCTTTAAAACGTCAACATAAAGTTGGTGAATTCTTAGGTTTATGTAAAATATAATGTAGGACCGCAAGATTTTTCCCCGTGATAATGCAACAGATGCAAACATCACAAAATGTAATTACGTATCCCTAAGCTCATGACATTGAAGATCGACATGTATGAATTGCAAAATAAATTGCTAACATTGCCCTTGATGATGTCCTAACCCGCAACATCCCAAATCCGACATGGTATATGTCTATTGTTTGGTAAACCGGCATAGTGAGCGCTACTCACCCGAACGGGGATGTCAATCCTAAATAGATCTATTTATAACATTTGCGCTCACACAAAATAATTGACAGTTCATGATAATGGGCTCAGAGGGTTATCGCTACTTAGGCAAACACGTATTCATGTAAAAATATACACTTGCGTCCAATCGTAAAACAATGCACGTTTCTCACCCCAAAAGTTGTAAATCATTGATATAGTAAAACAAGGGGCTATGAACTCACCTTAGTGAATGAACTGAAGTATATGAATCAAGTGAATGAAAACGTCACGGATATGACCGTATGCAACCTAATTAAATATAGGTCGTATGAGTACAAAGTACTTTGAATAACTAATGCCACATATAATTCTATATAGTTACATCACCACCTAAAAGTGTTTGTTTAATTAATAAAATTAAACAATATAATTGTACTGAAAAATTTTTAAAAAAAATTTTGGGGGACCCATGTATTTGGAAACTGTTAAAAAATGATATACTTGGTCCAACAATTGGTTAGTTTGCCAAAAATACTTGATGTATTATTTATATAATTTCATTATATAAATAATTTAATTATTTGAGAAAATAATATTTATAAGGTTAAAAACATTTATAAATATCACTTTTAAATAAAAACGTCGTATCTTTCTCGTTTTGATCCCGTTTTTATCGTTCTTTACATGTATGGATTCGTATTTGAAAAATATAATCAAATTTTACATTTATTATATTAGTATCTACTGTTATGAACAGTAACAATGAGTATAAATTTATAAAAATATTTTTTATAAATTTTAATTGTTGAAATCGTATATTAATTGTATCTCATTCATTTTAATTCGGTTTTTAGTGATTCTTATGTCCACGTTTTCATAATTAAAAGTTCTATCCTAGAAAATTATTTCCCAACAGCCCACTGTTATGAACAGTAGCAAGTTTTTATAAAATTACTTTTATAAAAATATTTTTTATCGTAAACTTGTAAATAGCGTATCTTCTTTATTTTAAATATGTTTGTAATGTACCTTATAGTTTTGAAATCCTCATAACTTGTACTTTTTCATAAAATAAGTTCCTCATTTAATCAGATATGAAATCCAGTATAGTTTTACTAAAAATACTTTTTATAAAAAAGTTTAACGTATAATCTTACAAACATCGTAACTTCTTCTTAAATTCGCATTTCCAAGTTCTTATATGCATACATCCTTATGAGAGTATTATTTTTATAAATATAAAGTAAATTTTATATTTCGATAACAGTAACAATTAAAAGTTTAATTAACTTGTTTTATACACTTTTAAACTTAATAAAATTACCACAAGTCCTTTAATTTATAAATTACATCCCTTGTGTATAAATTTAGTCCTCTACATAATTTCCATCCTATTGTGTCCATATTGTCTAAGAAAATGTCCCACCATATTATTTACT
This sequence comes from Tanacetum coccineum, assembly GCA_026074375.1. Taxonomy (NCBI): domain Eukaryota; kingdom Viridiplantae; phylum Streptophyta; class Magnoliopsida; order Asterales; family Asteraceae; genus Tanacetum; species Tanacetum coccineum. Next base: position 5,559 of record BQNB010143114.1, on the reverse strand, counting down.
TATCTAAAACTTTATAAATAAATAAAATAATCATAACTCTGACAAATAATTATATAAATTATCTGGCTTTAAATCCTTGTTTTGAAACATATTATAAAATATTATTAAACATCATCTTAACCAGTAGAAGAGAAATATAATTCTGTATGTATGTACAAGTAATTATCATTATAACTTCATAAAATTAACCTAGGTGATAATTAACCTACATAAATATATAAAACATAAAAATATATAATGAAAGAGATTAGGTTCTTAGAAGACCTTAACGAAGATGGAGTGATGATATTACACAAGCAAGACCCAAAAAAAAGAAGGTGTAATAACCCTAATTCTTCACAAAACCCTAACATTACCAAGAAAACCTAATTTCTTTCTTGCTTGAAAAACCCTTTAATTACCAACCAAGCTTCCAAGACACTAAATAGTTTAATAATAAACCTGAACACTTGTACTAGCTTTGGAATAAAAACTATGAAGATATGTGAGGGTGATGAGTGAGCCGTGGGTTAGAGTTCAAAGAGAGAGTATATGTGTTTGATTTTACTTGAAAGAGTTAAGTATGTGCATACTTCCATTTTTAGTTCCTATTTATAGCTAAACATGTAAGAATACCATATTAGAAAAACCAACAAATGGTTTTGGTGTCTTGTTGCTTGTAACCGGTTATGGAGTCAAAAGAGGGAACAAGGAGGACAAAAAGAATGTTAAAATAAATCTAGACTGTAAGTGAACGTGCAAGGTTTGTTATCTTGTAATAAGTGATGTGACCTTTACTAACATCATGCTCTTTCCTTCTCATTCTCTTTGGACCCTTGCCGTGAATAAGAGCTCAAATGGGGCCATAAATTTGAGTAAAAGATGGGTTGTTAGATCATTGGATAACAAGTAATTTTGTTTATTCAAGTAGAGGAGCATGTTGATTTAATTTCTAGTAAATGTTGTGTACATATGAATTTCGGTTAGGAGGGGATGATTTTGACAAGATTAATAGGTTTTTGAGTATTGTGTGTAGTAGTGGGTATTTGTTGAAGTGTAGATGGGTTTATGGTTTGCCATGCATGCAAAAGGGTGGTTTTATTGCGTTACGTAAATGTTTTATGTAACCAATAAAAATAACAAGCATAAAGTTATAAATTATCATCCTAATAACTTTATAACACTTACTTGACATAAACATTTATTTGTTTGATGCCCGTTTACGTTAAATGCTTATTTTTAGCTTACGCGATTTAACTTACGAGATTTAAATAAAAAGTAAACGCGCAAAAGCCTAAAAAATAAATAATGGAGTAAATGAAGTCGTAAATGACCTAAAAATGTGAAATGTTACATAAGTTGTGTACGGTTTTTGTCCCCTAAAGGGATCTTGTGACATAGTAAGAAAAACTCTCTGAGTTTGATGCCTCGAGGAAGAGAGTAAGGCGAAGAGGTACTTCATTACCGAACACAAAAATTCTCGTTTGGTTTGATCTTTCCATCTTTTATCTCTTATCTTGGATACTTATTTTATATCATGTCATTACTTATTTGATTAAGTTAAATTGTTCATATTGTGCACATTTTGAATTCACTTAAAATCGAATCTAAGTTTTTATTATCAAACAAAACGATAAAATTAAAATGCGGTAAACTATTCAACCCCTCCATCTAGTTTTTCCAATTGTGATCAGGAAGCCCACTTCCTACAAGATTTTAAAAAAAACTGTATTTTAAAATTTGAACCGATCCATGTAATCAGAAAAATATTTAGAAGGGTAATCTATGCAAAGACCACCACTATTTGAATGTGATGGATTTATTTATTAGAAAAATAGATTCGAAACTTATGTGAAATCAAAAGATCTGGATCTTTGGCATGTTATTACCTATGGTGATTTTCCTGCTATTCAAAAATAATCCGAAACTAAAAAGGATGAAATTGTACCATTTTAGATAAACAAAACGATGATCCCTTAAAAAGAAACTTGCAAAAATTAATGAAGCTAAATGGTAAATTTATAAGGCATTACACGTAAAGAAATATGAAAGAATTTTTATGTGTAAAAACCGCAAAGAAATTTGGGATACTTTTATTAATCATCACCAAGGCAATATCTAGTTCAATAGATAAATAAAATAGACTCCTGTTAACAATATGAACAATTTTACGATTCGAAGAGGAATCGATAATAATGCTTTTGCTAATTTAATACTATTTTACTAGTCCTAAAACAACATGATGAAGGTTTTTCTAGCAAGAATTATGTTAGGAAATTTCTTAGGGCATTACATCCAAAATGGCGCGCGAAAGTCACGGCGATTGAAGAATCAAAGAATCTAACAACCTTACCTCTTGACGAACTTATTGGAAACTTGAAAGTCTATGAAGAGGTAATAAAGAAAGACTTCGAAACGGTCAAAGGCAAGAAAGAACAAAGTAGATCTCTTGCATTAAAGGTGAAAAAGGAAGTAAGTGATGAAGATAGCTCAAGCTCCGATAGTGAAGACGAAGAGTATGCTATGGCCGTAAAAGAATTCAAGAAATTCTTCAAGAGACGAGGAAGATTTGTAAGACAACCACGAGGCGATAGAAAAACATTCCAAAGAAGTAGAAATGATGGTTATGGTAAAAGTGAAAGAAAATGTTTTAGATGTGGTGATCCAAATCACCTCATTGGAGAATGTTCAAAGCCGCCAAAGAACAACGATCAAAGAGCATTTATTGGAGGAGCATGGAGCGACAATGGAGAAGATGAAGTAGGAAAGACTAAAGATGAAACTTGCCTTGTAGCTCAAGCGCCCGATGAAATATGCTTAGGAGTAAACTTGGAACCCGATGAGTGGATTAAAGATAGTGGATGCTCAAAACACATGACCGGTAATCGAAAGTTGTTCTCTTCATACAAAGCATACAACGGAGGAAACGTAATCTTTGGGAGCAACTTGCGCGGTAAAATCATAGGCAAAGGTACGATTTCTCAAGACTCCCTAATAATTGAAAATGTTGAGCACGTAGATAACTTAACATATAACTTGCTTAGTGTAGGTCAAATATGTGATAACAAATGCAAAGTAATATTTACCGAACACGATAGCAAAATAATCAAAGACGAAAAAGTTATAGGAAAAGGAATTAGGAAAGGAGGAATATATGTAATGAAACTAGGAAATAAACCGGAAGACAAAATATGCCTTGCAACATTGGACGAAAACTCCACACTATGGCATAGGAGATTAGGTCACGCTAATATGCAATTAATTCAATCATTAGCATCTAAAGAATTAGTTAGAAACCTACCTAAACTAAAATACGACCGACATTTTTGTGATGCTTGCAAAATTGGAAAACAAGCTCATACAAGTCACAAGGCTAAAAATATAGTTTCAACAACTAGATGCCTAGAACTACTTCACATGGATTTGTTTGGCCCTTCCGCCATACGAAGCTATGGAGGAAATCGTTATACCTTAGTAATCGTAGATGACTATTCTCGATTCACATGGACTAGATTTTTAGCAAATAAAACCGAGGCCTTCGAAAAATTCGAAGTATTTAGCAAAATGATCCAAAACAAATTAGGATGTTCCATTGTATCAATTAGAACGGATCATGGTCGGGAATTTGATAATGAAGTACAATTCGGAAACTATTGTGATTTGAATGGGATATCTCATAATTTTTCCGCTCCTCGTACTCCACAATCAAATGGGGTAGTAGAAAGGAAAAATTGCACTCTACAAGAAATGAGTAGAACCATGTTAAACGAACAATACATTCTTCAAAATTTTTGGTGTAATGCGGTTGATTGCAGTTTTACGTACCTATAAAATATATAATAAAAATACTACTTAGGTAAATTCTAACTATTCACCTTTAACCAAGGTAAAAAGTTAAGACTTACAAAAATAATATATAATATATATAATATACGTATGTTTAACCGGGTAAGTTTGATCACCCGGGTCGTTATCCCCAATGACTAGTGAAATTGAAACCACGTTTAGGTTCGGATCCTGATTTGAATGTAGCAAAGATATTTTTGATGATCTAAATCTACTAAAAAGGGATAACAATTAAAATTTTAATCCAAAACGCAAAACGTGATACTAAAACTAAGGCCAAAAACCTAAATTCTACAAAATTTAACCTAATTTTTATTTTTTCTTTTTAAATGTATTCTAATTGACTAAAAACGAAGTTAAAAAAAACTAGAGTGAAAACGAAGTTAAAACGAGGGTT
>BQNB010143113.1:0-17034 GCA_026074375.1 Tanacetum coccineum | reverse complement strand
GATTAGTTAAGTTATGTGTAAGTAAGTAAGTGATGAATGGGGATGCTTAAGTGTTGATGTTGTGTTAAGGTATGATTATTCATGGCTTATGTGTTTATGCAAGTTATAGTATTGTCATGTCTACTCTTGGACTAGAAGCGATGTATATGATGCTTATATGTATAGATGATATATGATATCATATTATTGCCTTTACTTACTAAGCGAAAACTTACGTGTTTAAGTTGCAATGTTTTGTAGGTTTAAGCGATGAAGGTAAGTAGAACACTGAGCTCGATCAATGTTGAACCCCCAGAGTGTCCTAATGGTTTGTATGTATCAAGTGTCAAGTGTCAATATCTTTTGTATTGGTCTTGTATATGAATGAAGGTAAATGGGTCAATAGTGAATGTAAACGGGTTGAAACAGGGTGTTTGGTAACCCCTGTAAGTATATATGTTTTGGGTCATCTAGACCACACACGATTATGGAAAATAATGTATTATGATGTTGTAATGAATTCTGGAAATCTTACGCAGTCTACTTTATGATAATTGAACTTTCAAGAGTCTAATTGTAATGTATTTTAGAAAGTATATCAAGGGAATGACACAAGGTCATTCCCGGTCAAGCGTTTGAGTAAAGTTTTTAATTTTGGGTCAAATATTTGAGTCTGGAAAGGGGCGTTTCATGATATGTGTCGTCTATCTAACAGATGTTCACCAAAAGTTCATTTTGGTAAAAAAGATATGCGCCGGTCACTTTGGTATTCTAGTATGATAAATGGATCATTTAGGAGATTTTCTCTTTATCCATAGTGGGAATAGATTTATAGTATGAAAAAGTTTGTAAATTAATGACATTTAAGATGTGACAATTTTATAAACCTTTTTAATAGGTTCATCATAGTGGATGTCCTAACATTTAAAAAATGAATTGTCTTAAATTCATAAACTTGTGACATCTAAAAAAATTAATTGTCTTGAACTATCATCTATAAATCTAACACACCAAACAACTCACTTAAAAAACATAAAATAAACACACTTTCATATATGCACATCACCAGCTGCCAGACCTCACCTTCTACCAAACCCCACACTGCCTTCGCTGCCACTGTTGTAGCTATAATTGGTTGACCATAAACCATAACAATCACAACCATACCACCATCTTTTGAAAAAAGTATTGTTATTAATTTAATCATAACTGATTATTCAACTGAAAATTATGCCATTGAAAAAAGTACTTCAAAAATATTTTTGCCGAAAAATATAATCACACGGGTACACGCCTTTGCAACGTGCCGGCTAGTAGTATGAAAATATTTGTAAATTAATGACATAAATATATATCAATATTGGTAATAACAACAAATGTTCCGAACTAAATACCGTGTTTACCAAGTACGTACTTTTTACCCGAGACTTTAGGGTGTGTTTAGTATGACACTTTGGATTGGGTTTTAATTGTATGTGACATTAATTAATTGTTTCGTTAACTCTTTAGAATTAGGATTTGAGCTTGAGCGACAAATATTTGGATTGTGTAAAAATAGGGGAGGTTGATTGGTTTTGATTAAAGTTTGGACCTATTTTTTTTATCTCTCTATATCTTTCATCATTTTATATTATAAAATTAATAATCATTTCTTCACTAATTATTAAAATAGTTTTTATAAATTAAATATACTTTTTTTCTCTTACCTCAAAATCGAATTCAATTTCAAATTTTGTTGCAAAGACACTTTTTTGCAAACTTCAGAAATGATTAGTTGTATGTATACGAGTAAGGATCCATTAAGAAGGAAACTTAAATTGAGAAGAATGAGAAATAATCATAACCATAGATTTGAGATGCGTCGACTTAAATCAGATGCATCTCTAGTCATTTAGATGCACCCCAATTAGTTTCGAAAGTGGTTTTGGAGTGAAAATGATGCAAAGTGGTACTAGCAACACATTTGACGTGCATAGGACAAAAAATGCATAGGATTCACCTAACTTGATGAAATGTGTTGGATCGTTTTACTGAATAGATCTTAACCTTCAACTTGCAAAGAGTTTGCTCCTTTAGATAATTCTAAAGCAACAATGATGAAACACTGAGTAAACACTATTTATTATGCGGAATCTAATCAATAATGCTAAGAAGAACAATATTAAATATCACAAAAGAACTTTTATATTAAACTTTGAATCTGCCTAGGTTACAGGTTACAAACTATGATTACTATTCGATCTCTATGATCTTGTGTAGAACTATATCTACTAACTATGCTTAGGGTTCCTTTTATGGACTAAGGAAACCCTAATGGACTTTACAAAACGCGTATAAAGATAATGCATATCATTTTCTAAGATATCTCATGCATATCTTTAACTCTAACTAATTTTTGCGTAAGCAGACTTAATTATTACATAAGCAATATTAACTATTTAACACTACCAGTACTAACTATGATAATCCTTCTACCAGTACTAACTATGTAACTAGCAGAACTAACTACAATACACTAACAGAATTAAGTCTGTTATACAAAGATCCTAACACATTTGTCGTTGAATTATCCGTCTAATTTGTTTCACCCTAATGCCAAAGCATACTCTCCCGGATACAATAACTCTTATAACAAGTCTCCAAACGCGAATCCGTTATATTAATCTTCCAATGTCCATCTGAATAGTTGGATTTCTCAGCTTGTCGTCTATCCTATTGCAATGCCGCCTTTTATTTTGATCTGAGCAAACAATGTTTATGCATCATCTTGCATGTGCAACATTGCTGGCGAACTCCTGAATCTTAACCACGTTCCAGTTGCAGTCATAGTCATGAAAGCATAACCATGGTTTTAATCCTAGATAATGTAGAACGTATAGTACCGGTGGGTCTGCTCCAAACAATCTTGTAAGAATTGATTCTCTTACCAGTAACCGTTTGCTCTGAGTAATTCAATGCTTTATACAATACTACGGTGCATTGATTACCATACAGTTTTTGGTAAACTGTCAACCATAAACGGATTTAAAAAGTCTTTACCAAAGCCGTTTGCTTTGGACTAACCAGTTCTTATGCCTATTAAGCATGGTGAACTGATGACCATTTGTTGTGTGATGGTTAGCCAACACCCAAACCCTTCTCACTTCCATTATAGCCCATAGTTTCCAAAAATATGCTCACAGCTACTTAGAGACTCATCACTTTCTTATCCTAGCTTGCTTCTCAATCATCTTCAAGAGTTGATAACAAACTTCATCCATTGTCCCATCTAGAAGCTTCATCTTTAGCATCACTTGGCAAGCATCTTTTGACAAAGTATATTTTCTATCTGCTAACATATATATAGTAGATGCATCCAATGTTAAGCAGTGTACAACACAAGTAGGATAATACCTCCAATTAATTATCTTTTTTTTGAAGTGGCAAACTCCAGATTGCATCATCACTAAGAGGTGGATCAAACATGGTCTTGAGATCACCCCAAAGTACTCTGTCATACATCTCTTCTGGTCTATTTGCCCCATACTTCTTTATCACTAATCTCTACAACTCTATAAGATCGTCTCTTGAAAAGTCTTTAACCATAGCTCCAAAACTCATATAAATTTTATCAGAACCATCTTTTCTTATGATCTGATAAGCAGCCTTTTGACTTGATTGAGAAATGATCTTCTAATTTACAATAGTAGGAGGTTTTGTAGCAGTTGGAATAACATCTAATCCAATCTCTGATTCTGATGAAGCATCTTTGACTTTATCTTTCACATATGCTTCTCTTTCCTTGTTGAACTCATCTTGTGCAGTCTTGTCAATATTTATTCCCTTTCTTGCCTTTTGCTTCCTTCTCATTCCTGTTTTCTTAACTGGCACTTCCAGTTTCTAATTCTTTTTACAACTTCATCTTTTCCCTTTGTGATGAAAGCATCCTCCAATGTCAATCTTCTTTTCTTTAAAGTTCTTGTTCACCTGTATATCCATCCCTTTTTCACTCTGCTTTCATATCTATGGGCACAAAATTGTTCAATACTCATCACCAACTTTTCAAATCAGTATTTAGCTCATTAAAAGTAAATTTTCTTTCAATTGATCAATTTCATACATGAACTCTGATTCTCTGATGAGGATACCATTATTCCTTGTTGTGCTTTGGTCATTGGCTTACTCCTTTCATGCTTATCCTTTTGTTCAACATAGAACTTCATTCTTCTCATTATCTTTTCCACATTCTTTTGGCAAAATCACATTGCTTATACTTTCTCCCTGAAGACTTCTTGATTACCTCTGTATTAGGGTCCAGTTTTTACCCTAATGGTATTCCCAACTTTTCAGAAATAATCTGCGCAGCTTACTTGAAAACTGTTTGCTTTCTTTCTTTGTTGTTCTGATAATTCTTCCTCTTCTGCCATTCTTTTGGCTATCATTTTATCTAAATGAATCTGCTTTGCAACTTCTTCATCCATTTGAGCTTGTAATTTTATAGCCTCTTCTAATCCAGCTTCCTCTTGTCTTATTTGTTCTTTAGTTTTGTGAGTAGCCTGGATGTCCTCTTCAACCATTGGAGCCTTTCCTTCCCTTTGACCCCTTTTACTAGCAGTACCAGAATCAACTTTAGCACTACCAATACTAACCTCTTCAATACTAGTATTAATCTCTTCTTCAGCATCCAATCCAGTATTAATAATCTTAGCCACTGACCTTGCTCTCCTCCTATATCTCTTACCTTTATCAGTTGATTTTACCTTGCTAACACCCTGAGAAGCAACCTTTGACAATGTTTTAGCTGCCTCCAAGATTGTAGGACTGATATCTTCTTCTTGAGCCTCCCTTGAAGCTTTTGTAGGAGTAACAAAATCTGTTGACTTCTCATTCATTCTCATGGATTCTCTTACCAAAGAAACTAGAGGATCGTCATCAATATCTTGTATTATCCTCCCCTGATCCTCTGGTTCTTCACCCTCTGATGCAGATACAATTACTTTCTTGGATTTCCTCTTCAAAGCTTTTTCCAGAGATTTCACCTTCTTTACCAATTTGAGCACAACAGTCCCTAAGGTCTGTTTGGTGTCCTTCAACTCTTTCTCCAAACTAGTAACCCTGGTCACCAAGTTAGGTACAAGTACCATCAATTCTTTGAGTTGCATACTGGCCTCAACACTTCCTGATGTATTACCTTCCGGGAGAGGTGCTTTATAGGACCTAGGTGGTGAGTAATGAGGTGGTGAAAAAGGTGGTGATTAATGTGGTGAATGAGGTGGTGAATAAGGTGATGAATGAGGTGGTGATTGATGTGGTGAATGAGGTGGTGATGGAATAGGTGGTTGGGATATGGATGATATAGATCAACAGGTTGGATGGGTTCAGCAGGTTGTGTTGGCCCTTCAAACTTGATCCATAGCTGTCACCTGCCAACATAGCAGGAAACAATGGTAGCAATATCCCTCCGCATAACCCCCTTTTCAAGTATATGCAAAAAGCTTTTTGGTCAAAGTAGGGGCTAAATACCTTCCTTTATTGTCAGTTGTAATATCCAAAATATTTGTAAAAATAATTGAATACATTAAAAATTTTGTATTACTTTCTAGTTATGAACATCCCATCAAAATTATTTAGAAAAAATGTATAAACCCTATTACTAGATAGACAATTAATGCAGTAAGCAACAGTACTACCAATTGATCTCATCCACCAGAACTAGGTCTTAAGCATGTAAAATATGATGGATTAGAAAATTTCCATTGGGGTTTAAAATTCCTTTTCCAAAAGTTAATTTACCCTCAGTAACATACCCTAATGTGGCTAATCCAGCATATATTTCAGCATCAGATAAATTATGTATTCTTGTTGCATCTGCCAATAAGTTTACTTCTGACAGATGCCTCAGTAATAGTATACTCTTTAGAGTCTATAGATGCTACTAATTGTTGAGTCCCATTAGCAAGTGTTCTGACTGTGGTCAGTTTGCCGAGAACTGTTTGACTAGGGAGTCATAGATAGTAGGATTAAGATGTTAAGGCATACCTGAGAGATGTACCTTTAAGGAAATCTACTACCTCAGTGAAACCAACACTTTCATTTGCTTTCTTCAGGAAAGCGACCATATTATGCTTGTCTGAGTACTTTAGGTTGGCCATATGGACTTGTTGATGAACAGAAATCGTAAGAATGTAAATTCTAATCCTAGGTTTGATTCCGATTGAAATTACTAAGTGCTGGTAGAGAGAGGGAATTGAGTTTTTATCGATGAATAACAAGGTTTCTTATTGGACCGTGTGTAAAAGAAGTTTCTTTAGAGTAAAGAAATACATCTAAATAAATAGAAATGACACATTATAAAAAGATAAAAAAATAGATATTTTGAATTTAGATTTTTTATTTATTAAAGAAAGTGCAGTAATTATCCAAATAGAAAACCTATGTTAGAAGTACGCGCCGTAAAAATCTCTAACGGTAATATTAAAATAAGAAAAGTCCAATTTTACCCTCACCAACAAACCAACAATCATCTACCAGTAATTAAAATTAGTCCTACCTTACTAATAGTAGCTACCAGAATTAACAATAGACTAACCAGAATTAACATTATAGACTACCAGAATTAACTTACGTCCACAAATTAACAATCGTCCCAACACAGGATTAACTTGTAGACTACGCAGAATTAACTCTATATACTAGTAATTTTAACAGACCATATATGAGTAGATTTTGCCACACTGCTTCTATCCATCCTCAAATCCATGCTTATCCTGAAAAGTTAGTGCAAAAACAAGAAAAATGCTACAATATATCATGAACTTGAACTAACTAAATCCGAACTACCAGCATTAATACCCTAGCAATATTAATGTAAACTAGAAGTAGTTACCAGTCTTTACAAACTGTACTATTAAAAACTCCCCGTCAAATGTTAACATACAATTTTACCATAAGAAGTAAAACCTTGAAACATCAATCCTTTGGTGAGAAGGTCTGCAACATTTGAGTCAGTGTGAATCTTGAGAACATCTATCCAATCTCTTCTCATACAATCTCTCATCCTCTATCTAGTGATGTCGAATCTCAATGTGCTTGGTTCTTGAGTGATAAACTGGATTCTTGACAACACATATGGTTCTCTCATTGTCAATATAGATTTTGGTATTCATGAAGTTAAAGCCATAATCCATCATTTGGTTTTGTATCCATAGTACTTGCCCACAGCAATGAGCAGCTGCAACATATTCTGTCTTAGTAGTAGAATTTGCCACAATTGTCTGCTTTTTGCACTGCCAAGATATGAGTCTTCTACCAAGAAATTGACATCCACCAGTTGTTGATTTCCTGTTAAGGCTGGCGCCTCCATAATCACTGTCTGAGAAAGCTTCTAGTTCAAAAGGAGAATCCCTAGGATACCATAACCCTAGTTTGGGTTGATGTTTGAGGTACCTAAAAATCCTTTTTACTGCATTTAAGTGTGAAGCTTTTGGAGTGACTTGAAACCTAGCACAGGCACAGACAGCAAACATGATGTCTGGCCTTGATGCAGTCAAATACATCAGGGAACCAATCATAGACCTGTAGACATGCACATCTACATCTACACCATCTTCATCTTTGACCAGGGGCTTATTTGACACAATAGGAGTAGTAGCTGTTTTGATGGAACAAAAATCAAACTTCTTAAGGATGTCAGCTACATACTTGTCTTGACTAATAAAGATTCCATCAGGTTGTTGTTTCACCTGTAATCCCAAAAAGAATGTGAGCTCACCCATGGAGCTCATCTGGAATCTTTTGTGCATACAATCTTCAAACTCAGTACACATAGACTGCGTTGTAGAGCCAAAAATGATGTCATCTACATACACTTGGACTAACATAATGTCACTCTTGTTCTTCTTGATAAATAATGTTTTGTCTATTGTGCCTCTCTTAAAACCATTTTTCAGCAGGAAGGAAGAAAGTGTCTCATACCAAGCTCTAGGAGCTTGATGTAAACCATAAAAAGCTTTGATCACCTTATAAACTTTATTTGGATGAGCAGGGTCAACAAAGCCTGGAGGTTGATGAACATATACCTCCTCTTTAATAGTGCCATAAAAAATGCACTCTTAACATCCATTTGGTAGACAGGAAATCCCATGCATGATGCAAAAGCTAAAAACAACCCGATTGCCTCAATCCTGGTAACAGGTGCAAAAACTTCATCAAAGTCTATACCTTCCTCCTGTCTAAACCCTTATGCTATAAGCCTTGCTTTATTTTTCACAACAATACTTCTCTCATCCCTCTTATTCCTGAAGACCCACTTTGTGCCAATTGCCTTTTTACCAAATGGCAAATCAACAAGTATCCAAACCTTCTGTAATTTGAACTGGAGCAATTCCTCTTGCATACCTTCAACCCAACTTTCATCCTCTAAGGCTTGTGATATCATCTTGGGTTCTTCTTGGAAGAGAAAACATGCTAACAGACAGTTTTGATAGTCTTTATGATTTGTTCTGTTCTGATTATAGATGTAGCTTACCAAAGCTTGTTGTACTGAAGAATCCTTTTAGATCTTTCCTCTTGTTTGAACTGCTGATTTAGGATCTCCTATAATTTGACCTTTAGGGTGATCCTTATGAACTCTGAGTGTGGGAATAGGACTGACATCAATGGTGTTATTCATATTGTTAAAAAATCATCAACTGCACCTTACAATCTCATCATCACATACGCTCCATTGAATAATACCATCAATTTGGGAGAGTATCAGTAGCATCTTCCAAGTCAGGCATATTTGGATCAATGGGTAAATCAGCATTAGGGAGAGTAAGAGTGCAACAATAGGTTATTTATTCCTCAAGATAAACAAATGATGATTCACCAGCGTTTGTCCCTGTGGGAGTACTAGCAATACTAACAGATGGCCTATCAGTACTAACAAATAGCCTATCAGTAATAACAAATGGCCTATCAGTACTAACAGATGGCCTATCAGTACTAACAGATGGCCTATCAGTACTAACATATTCCCTATCAGTACTAACAGATGGCCTATCAGTACTAACAGATTGCCTATCAGTACTAAGTATGTTAGTACTGGTAGCCTGAGCTGTCTTCTTTTGAGATGGCTTGTCTTGAAACATCATCCATAGCTTTAACGACCAATTCTTGAGTAACCCACTCATTCTCAAGTTCTCGTTGCAAGGCTTTGTTCACTTACTATTATCATCTGATGTTGTTCTTCCTTGTTAGCAGCATCTTCTATCTTGTACATCATTGTCTTTAGGAGAACTTTTGGAAGGTTTTTTCACCCTCATGTGCACGTGGATGAACATATCATCTTCTATAGAATCCTTGTCCTATGAGGTTTGTACTGGAAGCATATGTTATTCCTGAGTAGTGCCTTTTATTTCTTTCCTGATGAAACCTGCAACAAAAGATCTTGAGAGTACTCAACTTCCACATTAACCTGATTTCTACACCAACAGGAATATATGAATTGAATTGTTGATAAAAATCAATAACAAAAACATCCAATTAGACCAGTTTCCAGTCACATTAGGTTATCTTCAAGAAACTTGAATGTGCAAATACTCTTCTTAACCCTTTTGGTCCTTTTGTTGTATATTTTAAAGGCTTTACTAGAGGCAGAGTATCCAAGCAAATAACCTTCATCAGATTTCCCATCAACTTTGCCCAAGGAATCTAAGGTGTTTAAAAATCTAGGGGCACCCAAAAGCTCATAAAACTAATACTAGTGAGTTACCATTAATAGTTCATAAGTGTCTTATTTTAAGGTTGGTCACTATATTATACCTATTCAGTACATAAGCATTAGCAGTTAATTACTGCCTCTGCCCAAATGGATCGGTAAAAGGTGAATCTGCTAAACATAGTTCTGAGCTTCCTCAATTAGGGTCTTGTTTTTCCTTCTTCAATCACCCTTCCTGCTATGGAGTTTCTACAAGCCACACTAAACTCCCTTTTTATTCCTTTCTTAGCACAAAATTCATTCATAGCATGGTTCTTAAACTCTGTCCCATTATCACATCTAATAATTTTAACATTATGATTCAATTGGTTTCCTAAGCCTATGATAAGTTTACAAAGGATTTCAGCTTTTTCAAGCCTTAGGTTGCAAAGAAAAATAACCCAACTAAACTGCTAGAAATCATTAGTCCACACCCAAGCAGAACCTTTTTCTTGTTAAATACTTTCTACAGAGACATTGCCAAATAAGTCCAGAATGAAAAATTCAGGGTCCTTTCTGATGAATTCTTTCTAACTTGGCTTTACGGAGGCCATGTGTTTGCTTACACCTTCCTTGCAGGCAAACAGCAAGTATGGTTATTTCCACAAAAAACTTTGAAGGTAAACCACTAACTAGGAGACCTTTACCAAGTTTGTTATTAAATATTTTTTGAAATTCACATGACCTAATCTCCTGTGCCAAATTTAAGAACACATTTGCTATAGCATATGCAAATCAACAAGTTATCCTCCAAAGGAACAATGATCTTTAAATCCGAAACGTAACACATCATCCTTTTCTAGGAGCTATGAGTACAACTTGACTTTTATCAAGAAGCATAAAGCTAGGAGACAAGATAAGGCATTCAACTCCCAGTAAAAAGACACTATTTTTCCGTGTCACACCATTTGTGAGACAGAGAAAAAGGTTTAAAACTTGAAGTTCAACTTCAAAATAAACATCATCAAAGTCTAAATTAGCATGTTTGATTTTACCTTTACCCGTTTTTGTATACCTTACCTCCTTTTGTGATCACTTCCAAAAGCCACAAAGCCTCCAAATGAAAATCTTCCTAGTCTGAAAGATAAGCTTGTGATTGCCAGTCATATGGCTAGACAACCACTATCCCACCATTGCATGATCCTGTAACCAGGATTTTTTCTGTATTGCCACTTCATAAAAAAGTAGTGAAATTATATCTATCTTAGGGACCCAAGCCATTACATACTTGAAATCCCTTTTGGTCAACATACTCAACCTTCTTGATCATGAATGATCCACTGTCTTTGGACACATGATCCAAGTAATTTCCCTTAGGCCTCCAAACCCACCTTGACTTTTTAAGGTCAGTATCCATCTTACCTTTTTACCAGAATTAACTAACTTGCTCTTGTCCCAGCAGTAGTCATATTTTGAACCCCAAAAAATTTAAAATCTTTTTTAATCTTTAGTTCAAAAACTGTTTTGGTGTAGTAAGACCTCTATCGGTAAATATGAAGCCCTTTGGTCTTACATTGTCCACACTTGGGTAATGGTCTAATAGGCACCCACTAGTTTGTGCTATTTTTTTGGGCAAATGGTCTAACATACTAACCAAAGTCCTATCAGTACTTAACTATGCCTAGCGTACTAAACTATCCTAGCATACCTTATCACTGGCCTAACCTACTAAACAGGTTAATTGCTCTTTTCTCATTTTGCTTAACTGGAATAGTCAAACTTGTTTTTGTTAGTACTCCTGATGGGACAAAGGTCTTTCTTAAATGAAGGTATTTCAATTTATTTGAATTTTTTTGATGATTAACCCTTTTAGCATTATCCCATACTGGTTTGTTCACCCTTGGACCAGTATTGACCACATTTTTCAACTACTTTATACTAATGGTACTAACTATCTGATCAGTACTAACTATTTTGTACTGTCAGTACTAATTACAACTAGCGGTACTAAGTAATATAACTGGCGGTACTAAGTCAGGAATGCATAATTCCTAACAACAACCCTAAATATTCAAAACGTTTTGAAAACTAATGCAAAGCATATTTGAAATGTCTATAATGGGGGAAATGAAATTCTTTTTAGGACTTCAGATCCATAATCTCCACGAGGTATCTTTATCAGTCAGTCTAAGTATGATTTGGAAATATTAAAGAAGCATGACATGGTCAAATGTGTTAGCATTGGTACACCAATAGCTACATGACATAAGCTGGATGCAGATTTTAGTGGTACACTAGTAGATCAAACAAAACATCATAGCATGATTGGGTCACTCATGTATCTGACAGCTAGTAGACCAGACCTCGTGCACGCAATGTGACAACCCACATTTTCAAGTCATTTTACGTTAATAAATATTCAACAATTTACTTTAGACTTTTACGCATTTACTTTTAATTTCAACCATTAAGTTAAATCGCGTAAACTGAAAATCAACAATCAATGTAAACCCACATCAAGCAAATAAAAGTTTACGTCAAACAAGTGTTATATTATTTTTATGAAAATAATTTATAACTTTTATATTTTATTTTTATACTTTACATAAAACGTTTGCATTTTTTGTTTTGTAACCTTTTTGCATGCATATAAACCATTCTACCTTTCTACACTTAACCAAACACCCACAATTATACTCAATACCTAAAAATTTTATAAATTCTTACACACAAATACACTATGGCCGGTTACAAGTATACAACACAAAACAATTTACACTTTTGCTTGGATAAATACCATGTGCTAGTTTTGAGCATTTTATTCAAGGTTTCTTACAAGTTCCATCAACCTTCTTACAAACCCACTCCTCCCCCAATCCAATCACCACCAAACGAACAACCCTCCCATTGATTTATGGTTTTGTGTAAGAGATTGTTTCCTAGATATTTTGTGTAAATACGGATCAATCAATACTAGACTATCTCGACAAAACACTTCTCATTGAAAAAAATATAAACACTCTCAATCTACCTTACTAAAAGCCACATGCTCCAATTACCATAAAAAGTTTTCATTGTGTTCCATTTTCCTTGACATTTATAAGCATACAAGTGATTAAGGGGTATAAATCAAGTGTTCCAAGATCCGGTTTGCATGTTAAGGTTTCTATTTTAAGCATTGGTTTTTAAGATCAAGTTAGGGTTTTCATAATTAATATTTGGGGTTTTTATTAGGTTTTTGGGTTTAGAATCAAAGACTAAGGTTTCTTTTTGATTATCTACTTTGTAAGCATACTATATTACTCTTTTGATTTTCATACATATTGATTATTGTTTATTCATGTTTTTATACTTACATTATGTATTTTTACACATAAACATCTTGATTATAAAGTTATATCACAAACTAGTATACTTTTACAAATAAGTGCAAAGAAATCAAGAACACTACTTACTTATGATTTTTAAACATGTGGTTAGGTTTATAATTCATAAACTAGCTTAAATGATCTTATGATTATTTCATGATATTGTGAAGAGTTGGATGGGATTAGGTTAGTGGATGATTGTTGTTTGTGAAATGTTTAGTTGAAATTTAATCGGTTAGAGTTTTGTGGAATAAAAATATCATTGATAAAATGATGGATAAAAAGTGCACAAAATGCCCCTTAGGGACAACAGGTTTATAGCAGTAGGTTGCGGACCTTTTGTCGAGTCAAAACCTTAAAAATATGTTAGTGCATCTTAACACGATTTCGTGCATATAAAGAACTCGAAAAACGGATGTAAAACGAAGAAGTTATGGGCAAAACTAGATTTGAAACAATACCGACAAAAACAATTTTTCGGCAAAAGCTGGCAGAATTTTATTTCATGTTTTTAACTATTTTCATGTTCGAATCGGCTTAAGTATAAAACTAGAAACTTGTTTAGAATGATTTTTCGCTGTATGAACGCGAGTTATGAGGCCTAAATGTGTATAACGGATCAGTAAAACTTAAACAAAGTTGGACTATTTTTCGGACATTGGTATAAAAATTTCTGCACTATTTTTCCTGGCATGAATAGTAAAATTATATTTCGGACATTTTCGGTCCGTTTGGACTATAAAAACCTTAGGAAATATTATACGTAAACTTAAAAAATATTATAAACTCTCGTTTTAAACTTGTCTCCATAATAATATTATAAATTAATCGGTACTATAATATATTCGTTGTAATTATAAAAAAATAGTAAATCACTAGAGTAGGCAATTATCATATTTCGCTATAAGAAAACAGATCACAAAGGTACATTACTTTAAGAATAGAAATGGAACTAACGTAAATAATATTATCAATTTTATTTACAGTTAAACAAAATAATTAGGTGATATATAACTATATAAAATACATATGGATATATATATCAAATCAATTCCAATTACGTAAAATGTGAGTAACAAGGCCCCTATTTTACTTCATTTAAACCTTTTGGTGGAGAATGCATGCGGTATTAACCAATCACGAATACATATGTTGAATACATAACATACTTCCAAACTCTTTTACAATACTTTTTTTAAAACTTGATTACGAAAATCGTTAAAGATTGAATCCAAACTTATTTACAAATCCTAGGCGAGAGACATTTCATTATTACAAATAGGACATAAGTACAATAGTTTTAAAATTCTTACAGTAATACGTAGCGTGGCTAAATTCCAATAACTCCACTATGCCGCACTATCATGAAGCATGCAAATATACTTATGTTTGGAGTGTGTTATAGACTATATCTATATTGATTGACAACCCCGTCCATGATTGGATGTCCTACAAGCAACGACATGTACCATGTCGATCTAGATTTACGGTTGACATCTACAGCTATAAAAATATATACATTAATTTGAACACATAAAGACGTAGCTTCACTATGTCAAGAGCTTAGTGCAGGGACGTAAAATAATTTGTAACTTGATTTGTTACATTATTACACATTTAGAAATCGTGCCAGTCCAACCATTTATACATACATAAACCTATGAACACAACCACATTATGTTGACCCTTTTAGTCACATATTTCACTATGAGAATCCTGATTCTTTCATAACTGATGTGCAAAAGAGTCTAGACTTTCACAAATACAATACCATGGTATTTATCAACAAATCATATAATAAAAGATATCAAGATCTCAAAGTATAATTATCTAGAGACTTTCATTATGAGAGACAACCTTTGGACAACCATGTAAATATATTTTCAATTAAACCACGAGATTAACCTTTTCAACACAATTACATTAAGATAGGATCGTTCTCTCATATCTTCAGCTATTGAAGATTATGAAGTAACCTCTGGTCCAACATTTCCAGCGACCTATTTGGGGGTGTCAGATAGGTATCTATCAAGAGCGCAATGTTAATAGAGAACGTAGTTAGAAAATTTACCTAGACTATAACACCGTTTTCATAAACATGCATCACATCAAACTTTTTTCAATGTGGTCATACACACATACTGCTTAATAGCTTACATTACTTACTTGCTTACACGACCCCTATATATATACTTATCCTTCACTTGCGTAAATTTTACAATGATTTATATAAAAGTTATCAATATAAATACAAGGACCTTTTCTCAAGACTTTTTTGTATGACACATGTCTCTCTAACGTTTACTCTCACGTCTAAACGTTTCTTCTCTTTTAATAGTCTTGTTACTATTAAAATTCCTCCTATATCTCTCCTAACTTAATTATTTCATCTGAAATATTTAAGTAATTTGCGAAATGCAAATGTCACTCCTTCGCTAAACTTTCCACTTTCTATAAAGTAAAGAACATAAGAAGATATTCAATCTTCAAATGTTATTGAGTCACCACATTGTTAACTCTCTTATTATTTTTCCACCATGAAAGAACTACCACCTCCTTTCATATACCCACTTAATGACATCAAATAACGTCTATTTTATAGCATCATTTATCCCATGTTATTAACCCATTTTGTATAATTATTGCAAAGAATTGTTACTTAATCATTTATATTTGAGAATTGCAGTAATTATGGAGTACTTGGTGAAAGTTAGCAAAAGGCGCGCATTTTGGAGCTTAAATGAAGATATTTTGAAGATTACTATTCTGAAGACCAATACGCCGTATCCATCAAGGAAGATACGGCGTATCAGTGCCTGCACTCACCAATGACCACAAAGGAATGAAGAGCAATACGCCGTATCCAGAAGAAGTCAATACGCCGTATTGAAGATATAGTATGTGAATATTCTGGAAGATATCAAACGTGGTCCCTACTCCAAGAAACCCCTAATACGCCGTATCCAATCCCTTGGATACGCCGTATCGAACCGACTTCCAGACCCTATAAATACAAAACTCAAAAATGAGTTTTAAGTGTGCTAAATCATATTCTCGATACCTAAACCATAAAAGTTGATTTTCAGAGGAGAAAAAGAGCAGAAGAGGTCAAGCAACGTTATCAATTCCATAGAAGACAACGTGTAATTCCATATACTTTAGTAATCGTTCAGTTTTTGGTATCATTCGTTAACTCGGTTAGTTTACCTTGGCTAAATAATTGCTCTTGTATTTATTATGATGCTTGAAGGCTAATACCTTCGGGTATTAGCCATTATTATGAAGATCTGAATGTTTGGTATTGTTTATCTCGATTTCTTGATTTATCGTTGAATGCTTGTTTATGTTTATCAATTTATACTTGTTTACGTGCTTTTGTATGCGACCTATCATTCAACTAGATCTAGTGATACGGACCAAGTAATCTAGAGTCTGGGATAGCTCTCCATATAGTGATTTATACATCTAGAATCATAGGATCACAAATATTGTCCTTCTAAATATGTGTCTAGGATACGCTTCGGGCTTAACTAGTTAATTGGATATTGCCAATGGTTTATTGAATGTGTTGACTAGAAGGTGAACCTAGATAATTCAACAAATAACATACTGATTCCATTGGATAGTTGGACAAGTGGACTACTAGAGTATAAATTGCCATTAAGCGGTAAGTGGGTAAAGTCTCTATGAGCTAGGGTTTAACAAGATCACCATTGCTTTAATCCCTAAGATAGATTATAATCAGCAAATAAGGATGCTTTATGCGGATGCTTTAATTGTGACAGAATTAAAATGTCTAGGTCTTAGAAAGAAGTCCTGCATAAGTCTTAAGAATGATATGCCACCTCGAGAACATTCTAATCAGATTAATAATGGTTAATACAATTTTCTATCATAAGGCTCGACCGCTCTTTTATCTTCTGTTAATTAGCTTGCGTAGGTTAAAGTGTCTTGAATTGATTATAGTCGCCGACCAAACCGTGCCAGTCTCTCAGGCTGAAACCCCCTTTACCTGTTAGAATTAGGATT
>BQNB010143112.1:0-14864 GCA_026074375.1 Tanacetum coccineum | reverse complement strand
TTTATTTTTCTAATGTTTCACTTCTAGTCCCTATACTTTAGTAATTATGCTATTTCTTTCTTTTAGCATAATAAACCTTATTCCAAGCTACTTTATTCTTAACAAAATAAAGATTAATGACTAAATATAATTAAACCACATAATCAGCACTTTTTATGAACCTAACAAATCAAACATATAAGGAACAAATAATAAAAATAAAAACACATGGCACTCCTAAGATGCATGAAAATAAAAGATTGCGCTTTTCTTTATTTAACGAGTCTTCTAGCTAGACTCAGAGTCATACTCCTAGGAATCATGAAAATGATCCAAATCGAATGATCTCGCCTTGGATTCTCTTTCTTGACAATTGTCCCAGTAGTGGAATTGTTTGAAAGTCTTAGTAAAATTTCTCCCTCCATCGGGTAAATTAATTCAATCCTAATAAGCCCACGCTCCATCTCCTTCTTTGGGTGGCCTATTCCAATCTATTCTATTTTTTTATCAAATCCTTCCGAACCCTCACATATTTTTTCCTTTAAATTTATAGGTAATAAGCCTTAGGAATTCTAAACCATCTTTCTAAAACTAAGACATCCTAAAAGGTTGAGTTTTGCATCCCTAGTGATTTCCTTCCTATTTTTCAGGCAAATGTAATTTCATAAAGTCATTCTTCATAAGATAGTAAGGGTGTCGGGGTACTATGACGTATCATCCCTCCCGGCTCAAAGGCTCCCTTCGTGCTCAAAATAAAAAAGATCTACTCCCAAAATATAACCCTAGGAACCTCGAAATTTCTGGTGGCGTAAAATCATCTTCATGATGATTACCAGTATGGGAATCCGCCAGCGAAGAACCCACACCCTTTCGCGGTGAGGTCTTCGCATGAACTAGGGGAAGGTCAAACTTAGTCAAGTCTAAACCTCAAAACCCACGTTCTCCTTCTCGTTACCAAAGCTTTCCTGCCAAAGGTAAGATCGAGTGGTACAATATCCCTAATCACCCTAAAATTCGTAGGACACCCCACACGATCACTAGTTTATGTGGTGAGCCGTTGTCTATTTCAACACCTAGAAAATAGATGCCAAGGTCCTCAGGTATGTTTTACGCTTCTAGACACATCTTACTTTTACTTTACCATATGCTTATTACTGCCACGAAAGCACATACTTACTCTTAACCCCGGAGTGATTCGCAGGGACTCCTCAGGCGCTTCACTATGTGTTTCTATTTGTATTGTCATGGGTTATTTAAGACTTGGCAATCTAGCATTCACCACCCCAAGAACTCTTCGATCTCATCGAAGCCTGATCGTGTCCATATTTGCACAATTAGTGGCGCCATCCGTGAGACCTACAACAATTAGTCCCTTTTAAACCGAGTTAATAACCATCAAACCACTTAACTAATTTTTTCGGCATGACAAGCGGGAGAGAAATGACACCACCACCGGGTTTTTTGACATTAACCCCTATACCTGGTCCTAATGCAAATGAATTACCACCCATAACTGTCTCCACATTTACCGCAACTACTCTTGAAAACATGCCACTTGCCTATTGATTCGTCGTAAACGAGTCGAGTAATAGTATAAGTATTTCTCGTAAGATTTAAGAATTACTTTAGGAAAAGTAATAATTATCCTCCCGGAGTCGAATCCACAGCGAGATATGAATAGAGATTTACGTTTATGTTTACTATTTGATGCTTGATTATCAAATATTTTTAGTTTGGTTTTTATACTAATAATATAATAATAAGCTATATTAAAACTAAGCAATATTAAACTAAGCAAAAAGATCTAAAAATATATAAACGAGTATGCTTGTCAAGTGAGATGAAAAGTTCTTTAAGTGTGAATGAAAGTTTTTATTGATGAATTAATCCACGTCTAATAAACTATTTTCTCACAACGTTGGTTTATTTTGAAAATAATCTTTTATCTAGGTATTAATTACTAGATTAATGTCTAATTATTCTTACGGCTTTTGGCCCGTTTAAGTAACCAAAACATAAATCTAAATAATCCGAAAACTATTAATCGGTAATCCCTTTTTATTTTCACACTTAATTCACCGATCACTACTCACTTGACAAGCATATATAAAACTACCCACTAGTCATCACAACTAAACTAGCTTTAACAATCATTAACATTTTAAACAAATTAAACTAAAACTACTAAATATTGAAAAAGGAAATAAAGTAGAACCCGATTGAAGCAACGAAAACGAAATAACCACCCGATTTAATAAACTAAATAAAACACTTAAGTTTATTTTTAATTTAGATTTATAAAACTAATTAGTTTGTAAAGTTATAAACTTTGTATACTAAAAACCTTGTAAAATCTATAAAAGCTCTAAACTTAAGATATTAAACTAGATTATTAAACCCTTAAGCTCATCGCCTTAGATGTTGGAACGTTTCCATCGACATTAAAACGCAAACAAGGTTATAATAAACAAGATATATGATTAATGGGAGATGATTTGCACACTCCAAAAAGTGACTGGCACACTCAAAATGTGTGTTGTTTTGACATTTATACCCCTACATCATTTAGTGAGTGTACAAATATTAAGGGTATAATAGTCATGACACACACATTTTGAGTGTGCCAATCACTTTTTGGAGTGTGCAAATCATCTCCTATGATTAATAAGCTGGAGATTAAACTACAAACTACTAAAAATGGAAACTTTAGATCTAAATCCACCCGAAACTAAGGTGTTCACTTCAAAAAATGAACGTGGATCGGGTATATTTAAGGATTAGATCTAATAAATAAGCTACTATGAAAAAGCTATAAACTTTATGCTAGAAAATAAGCTAATAAATGATAAAAAAAAAGCAACTTTATTACTAATAAATCTAAATCCACCTGAAACTAAGGTGTTCTCTTCGAAAAGTGAACGCGGATCGGGTATATTTAAGGATTAGATCTAATAATAATAAGCTAATATAAAAAGCTACAAACTTTAAGCTAAAACAAATGATAAAAAGATAAGCTTGAAAATAAGCTCTCGATTAAGCTAATATTAGCTTATTCAAAAAGCTTTAAACGAAAATATAAGAAATAAGCTAAATCAAATAAGCTATGAAAAACTTGTCTGAATAATAATCTATATTTCAAAAAACTAAAAATAAGCTATATGAATAAGCTTAAAAGAAATAAGCTAGAAAAAGAAAAGAAAAAGGAATAAGCAAAAGTGAAAAGCATCAAGTAATACCAACCTTAAACATCTTCATTAAAATAAGCCAAGAGTAAAAATAAACTAGATCTAATAAGCTTAAAATCTTTTACAAAATAAGCTAAAAACTAAATAAGCTAAATCTATACTACACTACTCCTACTATTACTATGTGAAATATGGAAAAACACCAACTAACTAATGAATCTCAAAGCTGGAAATAAGAGGCCTTATAAAGGCCACTTGAGCTCAGGGGTACATCCGTAAATTCCCATTCACGCGTTATTGCCAGCTGAAATATTCCCATTTTAGCCAATCCCGAGCCGCCACCTGTCCTTTCAGAAGCCTCGATTTTACACGTTTTATACCTCAGACATGCACACTGTAACCTCAGACTGACACGCTCCACTTGTACCTTGGATCACGTGTTTTGGACACGTGTCGCCTCCTTATTAGCCAGTCGTCATCGTAACCGCCACCTGGCCTGCCACCTCGTATTGACCCTGCCACCTGACAACCTCGGACTGACATGTCATTTTGACAACCTCGTACCTGCATAATCAACTGTCAGAGCTGCCACGTGGTAGATTGTCATTGGACAGCCGCCGCCACATGGCAGAAATGGGACCCACATGCCACGTCAATGCTGATGTGGCAGTCACGTCATCAGCCTGCCACATCAGTAAGTGAGACCCACTTGCTGATGTGGCCGCTGACGTGGCAAGTCAACGGGAACCGTTGACCGGTAAACTGTTATCGTTAACCGGTCAACGAGTCAATGGATTAGGCCGGGTCTGGATCAGGTCGGGTCTGGATCGGGTTGGGATTAGATCGGGTCGGGTCGCCATGTGGCACCACCTGAGTGGGCCACGTGGCATGTGATAATAATATCACAACCCAAGCTGCGCCTCGGATCGAACATGCGACCTCACAGGTGGAAACTCAGAGGACAAGGCCTCAACCAGCTGAGCTAGTTAGAGTTTCCATTATATGTATGCATTAATATTTATTTAACCCTTTAATTGGTCTGGTCCAGATTTATTAAATAAAAGGGTCAAAAATAATATTGACCGGTCCAAATAAGAAAGGTTCAAAAGGTGAGGAAGGTACCGTCGGACTCGTAATTTCATGCTCTTTCCAACGGAGTGCTCGGGGAATTTTAACGACTTCGTTTGAATTTTGATAAACGTGAAAACGTCGTCGAAACTCATCCGAAAATCACCGTTTTTGCTTTGTTTCCAATCCCTTGTACCTGCAAGACATAATAACACATACCAAACATATTTGCAATATAATTTCACATATTTTATGGTTATTAGTCTATTTTAGAGTGTTTTCTAGGACTAAAACGATTTGTGTTTAAGCACACATCACCCATCGCACTTTCACTTTAGCCAATCTTGACCCCATGATTAGCCCTGCTTTCGTTGAGGCTAATTATGAGGTCCTTGAATCCCTCTTAAGGGAACGACGAAAGCAGATACATAAGGAAGACCTCCACACTGAATTGGACTACTTCAGTGAAGTGTATGATGAAGAGAGGGAAATGGGACCAAGACCTGTACGCATTAGGAAGACTACTCCACTTCCCCGTACAGGGTCTCCGAGAGCTTAAAGACAAAGAGAAAGGGTAGTCGAATTCAAAAAGGCCCTAAACAGGGATAGGGGCAAGGTAGAGAGAAATTCTGAAGGTAGAAGGCCTTCAGAATACAGAGCAGATGATAACATAAGTCAGGGTTGAACCTTCCTCCACTCTTAGCAGCTCACTTAGGGAGGAGTGAAAATGGTCAACCTCTGCAATCATCTCTGACCTCCGTACACGGAGGCCGTCATCCTTTGATTAACATAGGAGGGAATCTCCCTCCTAACGATACGCATCTCTCACATAATGCTCAACCTTTCATACCAAATAATTTACAACCATCCAATGGGCCTATACATACTCATGTCAACCCTTACTCCCAACCACATATGGGAGTTACCTTGGGACAGCCTTTAAATTACCCTTCCTATGCTCAGGGCGGTAACCCCTCTTTTGGGGGAACTTCTGCCTATTAACCTTATGGGGATATGTTTTGCAGACTATTATGAGTAGTAATATCCCTGCACATAATGGTTTCATGTATCCTTTGGCCACTCCCTCCAACAACTATCCTTTCTACACATAACCTGTGTACCCCCTACCAAATGCTCCTGTCTACCCGAACCTTGGCCCTACGGGCCTCTTCGCAGACTTTACTAGTTGCGTGACCCTATTCATTTATTGGATTAAGGACTATCCTCTGCCGGACGGGCTAAATATGCCTTCTCATGTGGGTTCCTATGATGGAAAGGGAGACCCCGACAACTACCTGTACCTCTTCGAAGGTGCCATTCATATGCAGAAATGGGCAATGCCCGTAGCCTGTCATATGTTCACATATACCCTCAAAGACTCTGCTCGAATATGGTTGAATAGTCAAAAGGCAGGTAGCATCATCAACTACGAAGATTTGAAGGCAAAATTCTGGCCACTTTTTAGCCATCAAAAGAAGTTTACGAAGACACACCTTGCGATGCATAACATTAAATAGAGGGAGGGTGAAAGCACTAGAGCTTTTGTTACTAGGTATACTAATGACACCCTGCAAATACTAGAGATTTCATTACCATGTACACAGACGATACTCTGCAGATATTAGATTTACATAAGGAACAGTGTATTTCTGGATTTGTTCATGGGCTAAGGACAAGAAGCCTAGTGGAGTTCCTCTCTACGGACCTCCTAACCACCTATAAGGGTCTAATGGAGAAGACCTGCACTTGGATTGAGGCAAGAGAAGTCGCAACCAACGGAGCTCCGAATGATCATCGAGAAGGCTCCGATAGGTTCAAAAAAAATTCTTCTTGGGATAATAATAAAGGGAAGAGACATTTTCACGAGGACCATGGGCATGACACCAATGATTGTCGAGAATTGAGACACCAGATTAAGGAAGCTATAAAATCAGGGCAACTTTCTCACCTTGTGAAGGGAATAAAAAAGGGCAAGGCGAAGGCTTCGGATACTTAACAGGGCGACTGAAAGAAAGGGAGTCGGGACACAACACTAGTCGAAGCTCCCATCCTGATGATAAACAGGAAAGATCATACCCAGAAAAGAAAGTCAGCAGAAGAGTCTGTTAAAGGACTTGGAGGGATCACATTTCCACCTGTTTCAGGTGATAACAACTCCTCTGATCCAGTTATCATAAAGGCCTAGATATCCGGAAGGCAAGTGAACCGGGTATACATGGATAACAGAAGCTCGTGTGAAGTCATCTACGAGCATTGTTTCCTAATACTGAAGCCCTCCATCAGGTCACTCAGAGTAGATTCAAAGATTCTACTTGTTGGCTTCTTAGGAGAGCATTCTTGGCATATCAGAGAAGTCCCCTTGGAAACACGATAGGCGTTAGCCCTTTTTTAAGGACGGAGACTCTCAACATCGTCATCGTAAGGTCTAATTCTCCACACAACCTATTGCTCGGAAGAACAGTTATGCAGAAAATGGGTATCATAGTCTCTACGATCCACGAGGACATTAAATTCTACACCCCTAGAGGAATTGGCTCCGTATTCTCAACATATGAACCTGACAAGGTAGGAGAGGGACCAAAGAGGCTAAGGGAAGCATCTTTGGAGGTTACAAAGGCGTCCTCAGTTGCACAGACGCAGAAGAAAGGATAATGATTAATGACAAATACCCAGAATAGACGGTTATTATTGGAAAACAACTACCAACCAACTTCAAAGAAAAGTTACGAGACCTTTTGAGGTCAAACGTCGATGTATTTGCATGGACTCACGCTGATATGACAGGAATCTCGAGAACCATTATGGTGGGAGGGAAACCCTTCAACACGGAACATAAGTTGAACGAATACAAGCATGTTAAACATGTTAAGCAAAAGAAGCGTGGACTAGGTCCGGACCGCAGCAAAGCGGCATGTAAAGAGGCAGAAGATCTAATGAATGCAGGAACTCTACGGAGGGTTAAGAATCATACATGTGTAACTAACCCCGTTATGGTAAAGAAAAGTGACAGAGGTTGGAGAATGTGTGTAGCCTTCACAGACATAAATAAAGCCTGCCCTAAAGACTGCTACCCCCCACCGGAGAATGATTGGAAAGTGGAATCACTTTCAAGATTCTGACTGAAGTGCTTTCTCGATGCCTACAAAGGCTACCATCAGATACAAATGGCGGAATAAGATGAAGACAAGACGACCTTCTTCGCGGGAGAAGGAATATTTTGTTACCGAAAGATGCCTTTCGGTTTGAAGAATGCAGGAGCTACTTATTAGAGACTGATGGACAAAGTATTCAGTGATCAAATTAGATGAAATCTTGAGGCCTACGTTGATGACATGGTGATCAAGAGCATTTCCGAAGAGGATATGCTAAAAGACATACAAGAGAACTTCGACAGATTCTGTTCAATCAACATGAAGCTTAACCTAAAAAATGCTCTTTTGGTGTCAAAGAAGGTCCGTTTTTAGGGCATCTTATTACTAGAAAAGGTATAAGAGCCAACCTTTCAAAAGTCAAAGCAGTAGTTGACCTCGAACCACCAAGGACACTCAAGGACATACTGAGTCTCAACGGAAAGCTAGCAGCACTCAGCCGATTCCTATCGAAAGGTGCCGAGAAGTCACTTCCTTTCTTCAAGGTACTTAAAAGCTGCACAGACAAAAAGACCATACAATGGACAACAAACGCTAAATAAGCCTTTCAAAAAATGAAGAAATTCTGCCCCAATCAAAGGCGAAGTGTTAGTAATGTACCACGCAGCTTCAGCAGAAAGCATAAGCGCCGCTTTACTTGCAAGAAGGGAAGAAAGGCAAGTCCCAATCTATTTCGTAAGCATGGTATTACAAGGAGCAAAACTTAACTACCCAGCATTAGAGAAAATCATATTGGCACTGGTACATGCTGCGAGAAGGCTTCAAAGGTATTTTCAAGCACACCCGATAATGGTCTTAACCGACGCATCTATTAAGCAAATGCTTGTAAGCCCTGAGAAATCAGGGTGAGTAGCCAAATGGGCCATTGAACTGGGAGAGCATGACATTAAGTTTAGGGAATGCAGCTCCTCCAAAAAACAAATACCGAAGGACTTCTCTATCAAGATGCCTTCCGAAGAAGAAAAGATAATGGCCAGAAAGATGGAAACTAAAAAAGAGAACCCAAAGATGGCCAACATATGGAAGCTCTATACCGATGGAGCCTCGAGTTCCGACGGCTCAGGTGCAGGATTGATGTTGATCAACCCTGAGGGAAAAGAATACACATATGCTCTACGTTTCGGGTTTAAACCGACGAATAATGAAGCAAAATACAAGGTATTACTAGCAGGGTTACGAATAGCACAAGAAATGGAAATCAGAAACCTGGCCATTTTTGCAGACTCTCAGCTGATGGTCAACCAAATAAAGGGGCTTTTTGAAGCTAGGCAGCCTGCGACTAAGCAATATTTAGAAAAGGTGAAAGAAATCCTAAAAGGTTTCGACGCTTACACGATTGAGCACATTCGACGAAACCAGAATAAAAAGCCGATGCCCTAAGCAAGTTAGCTTCGATGACCTTCAAACACCTAACGAAAGAAGTATTGGTGGAATTCCTAGCGAAAAGGTCAGTAAATGACAAAGAATTTTCAAGGATTAAAGTGGAGAAGGGAGTAAACTAGATGAATCCAATCTACAAATACTTGCTAAGCAGCCTACTACCAAAGCATCTGAAAGAGACCAGGAAGATCAGAATCAGAGCCCTGCAATACAAGTTGATTAAAGGGAGACTATACAAAAAGAATTTTCTGACACGATGGCTTCGTTGCATAGGTCCCTCACAGACTAGCAACATTATCAAAGAAATACATGAAGGGTCCTGCGGATTTAACATGGAACCTTGCTCCATGGTGGTCAAAGTCATGAAACAAGGTTACAATTAACTATTGATGCATAGAGTTGATGCGAATATAATAAAAGATTGTACATGATGCCAAGAGTACTCTACGGCGAGAAAAGTATCAAGCAATGATGCCATAACCGTTGGTAGCACATGGCCATTCAACCATTGGGGAATCAATATCCTAGGACCCCTACCGACACCACCTGGAAACTTAAAATTCCTAGCTTTAGCCGTTAAGAACTCCACTAAATGGGTATAGGCAAAACCTCTAACCGCAATGAACGAAAGACAAGTGGAAAAATTCACATGGGAACATGTTGTATGCAGATTCGAAGTACCAAGAACAATCAGCTCAAAGGATGACAAGAAGTATAAAGAAGGTATATTCGCCGACTTCTGCAAGGGATTAAAGATTACGCAATCTTTCTCCCCCATCACAGAGCATGTGGAAATAATGAACCACATCGAGAAGCAGCTGGTTCAATCTTAGCAAGGATGGGCGGATGATCTTAGCAAGGATGGGCGGAGAACTCTGGGTACATAGGACCCTGCTGAGGAATAGCCAAAATGAAACACCGTTTGCTTTAACCTACGGTTCGGAGGATAAAATTGCATCAGCTATAAGCCTTATTCCCGAAAGTGAAGAACACGCAATAAAAGCTAAGAGGAAATAAGGCGAGGAAAGAGAGGTAGCCTCCATCGAAGAGGTCTACTATCGAAATAAACTTCGCAGATATCACAACATGAGGAGTAATCGCTCCACTTTCAAATTAGGAGACTTCGTCCTACTCTCGCTAAGTAATAAAGATGGTCAACAAGTGTGTCAGGGGCCTCACATCATAAGTAGAGTATACGAAGGAGAACTCTACAAGATCACAGATGCATCTGACTATTCATTGGTACAAACATCGAAAGGAACAAGCCTTCGTAAGTTTTACA
The DNA here is from genome assembly GCA_026074375.1 of Tanacetum coccineum. Taxonomy (NCBI): domain Eukaryota; kingdom Viridiplantae; phylum Streptophyta; class Magnoliopsida; order Asterales; family Asteraceae; genus Tanacetum; species Tanacetum coccineum. The sequence continues at coordinate 4,821 of BQNB010143112.1, read as the reverse complement.
TATGAAACTTACAACTTATTGTCTTCTAAGTCATTGTTCAGACTATTTTCTTAACAGAGGGATAGTTACTAAGTGTAGCAAACTAAGTGTTCATATACAAAATGATGTAAATCTTTCTACACGCTTAATGATAGTAATGCATTTCCCTCCAAATATTTTGTGTCGTTAATCACAACAAAATATATTGTAAGGCCACACTTAAGCCTTACTGTCATTTGTAACCAAGTACTTAAAAGTTTCAACGTTCAAAAGGTTGTAATAAGGCCACACATGAGCCTTATACTTATACAAACATCCATAAAATTCACGTTAACTTCCCCAAGGTCTTCATTTGAAACCTTGCGGGCTAAAATAGAGCGGGTCGCAACCCTCCGTTACAAGCAAAGGACTGCTTGTAAACCATGGTGAACATGATAAGGCCACACATGAGCCTTCGCTTATTAAAGCGTAAAAACATTATCTGAAAAAAGATATATATATATATATATATATATATATATATATATATATATATATATATATATATATATATATATATATATATATATATATATATATGTATATATATATATATATATATATATATAAGGGGTCAGACTGAGGTCCCCCATAGTTTCCCAACAAGCAATACAAGGGAAAGTAAAACTACAATCAACAAAGTAGTAGCAAAATTTGGGATTACATCCCCTATCATTAAAAGTCCCCGAAGGACAATATTCAAAGCCAATCACAAGGATTGGCAAAAACTGTTCATATGATGGCTAACACAAACCATCAAGGCAACTACACAAAACATTGTTTAAAGGCCGAAGCCTGAGGAACATAAAAGCAAATTGTTTAAAGGGTACATGCTACCCATGGAACCAAATTATCACCAACATGGTGACCTTTATTAACTTGGAGGAGGAGACTGTGGCTTGATAACTGAAGCAGCAGGAGTGACCTGCGAAGGAGGAGACATTTATTGAGATGCTAGAGCAGATGATGGAGTGGCCTTCTGAGAAGGAGCGGAGAAGGCAGGAACATGGGTCCTTGTTGGGACCGGACGTTGCAAAATCCAAGGCTTCTTGGAGAGAAGGGATTCAATGGATGCATAGGGATCTGCGACAACATCAGCAAGATATGGAAATGTGGCAGTCACAAACTCGTTCCCGGCCTTGGTATGCTCCTGTTTATATGAAGGCCTGTAACCCTTTACCTTTGTTAAGTCGAAGGGATCTTTCATGTTGGCAACCTCCTCGAATGCTTGGCACCTCCCGTAAAAGATAGAGGAAGAGACAAGTTTAGCAACCAGCTTACCCATGTTATCACTCGGAACCAACTCTATAGCCACATAAGGCACCACCTTCGAGACAACTTCTGCCCTGTCTAGTTTGGACTTCTCTAATTCTTGGCGGGGTGAGGCTTCAGCAGCCTCCAGCTTGACCTTCTCAGCTTCCAGAGAAGCAACCTTCGACTCTAAAGGCCAAAGGCTCACCTGCTAGCCATCCCACTTCTGGCTCTCCAATAGCATCTTGTCAAGATTGGCTTTGTAATCCTTCACTTCTCCTAAAAGAGCAGAAATCTTCTCATGAAGAACTATTACGGCCAGATTCTTGTCAAACTTAGTCATGGCCATTTCACACTTAACCTTTAACTCCTCACATTCCTGGTCCCTCACCTTCTACCTCTCCTTAACACCTCACATTCTCCTCTCATCTGTTCAACAACCTTTAGCAACTATTGAGCTCTCTAGTTGACAGCATTGTCCACAACCGCTTGCCTAGCGTAGTAACAGTCATGAAGGTCAAGCAACTCCAAATCTAGTTGGTTGTCAAAATGACCCTTCCAGGCTGTAGGGGTGATAGCAGAGATCTTCAAGTGATAGGCATTGGCATTCTGCAGCTCAAGGACATCAGGGAGACCTACGAAGAAATAAAGAATGTTACAAAGTTATTAAAACAGAGAAAAAGTACACGCCAGCCAAGGAAAATTTTACCTTTAACATCGTCAGAGATGGTAAGGAAATGAGAACCAGTCGGGGGAGAAGTATTTTGGCGAGTAGACTTCAAAGAGGATCCCCTTGAACCAATTTACGCTTGACGGGAGGCCTCAAAGATCCACCTCTTGTTTTGCATTTCCTTTCTTTTATCCTTCCAGCTACACTTCCAAGATGTATCACGATCATCTCACGGTGAGGAGAGCCCCCAAAGTCAGTTGTGTTCTCTACCAGTTGTCCCGCAGGCTCCATTGTGGCGACAGGGGGCTCTGTATTAATCGATACAGACGAAGAGCCAGTACCAAAGTCAAGAGAAGGTTTCTTTGTAAGGAAAGAAAGATCCTCATCAGTCTCAGCGTACATGAAATTTCTAAATGCCATTTCTACGAAAGGAAAGAGTAAAATCATATATCATTGGAAAAGAACAGATAAATCAAGAAATTAGGATGACAAGTACCCTGTCTGCCAACGATAATTATAGGTCGTTGCTGGCCGTTCTCCCACGACGGTTTCTGACCGGCCATGAAGAGAATATGATCAGGAAAGACACGAACGCTGGTAGGATATCTACCAAGACATTGGAAAAAAGGATTTTCGTAGATTTTATCAGGAAGTTTGTCTCCAAAGGATTTTGTATCCCACCTATTATCTTTGGAAAGAAGCCCAGGACAACCAACAGGGATGATGGAGTCTTGAATGAAGAAAAAATGACCTTTTCAACCCTCGATACGAGTAATGACTTTGGGGAAAAGGTGAGGAATGTGTTTCTCGGGTCTTTTAGCAAAATTCAGCCACTTACCACCAGTAAATAAATTGAAGAACCCCCTGAAAATATCAACCTATGGTTCACACCCATACAGTTTGCACATAATGACAAAGGTAGTGAGTTTGGCACAGCCAAACGGGTTAAGCCTAGAGATATGAATTTGAAAATAATGAAGGACTTCACAAAGAACTTAGGGAGAGGTAACCTAAGGTTTGCAAGACTAAAACAATTAGTATATAACATGACATACCCGTTAGGGGCATCGAATATGGTTTGGTTACGCTTGGGGACCATAACCTTATACTCATGAGGAACGGGATAGTTTTCAAGAAAAATCAGAGAGCTCTTCTTTCGTAAGTTCACAGGTTTGAATGCGGATAGAATCTTTAGCACTCATGGTGAAAAGAAGAAGGATGATAGTCTTACCTTTTGGATGATCGAACACTATACAAAGGCTATGAGTAAAATTGAAGAAGACGGTAGAAGAAAAAAGGATTTTACCAAGGTATTTATGGTAGAGTAAAACTCTCTTTACAATCTTCCACGTGTAGGGACGATCTTTAAGCCAGATTTCAAATTTTGGATAGGGTGTGATTTGACAATCACATGGACTGAGGAAGATTCATCAGTGCTAATCCATTTAAGTCTTCAACTAACCCCATTACAAGTAGGATTAACATTTAATGCATATAGCGCGCGTGTATGAGGTCCTCGATGTGGCCTCTGATGCTGTCTATATTGAAGTCAAAAGCAATGCATCCATAGATGTATACATTACATTTGACTAGAGGGCTTGATGACCTACCATCCCCTCCGGCTCGAAGGCCTCCCTTTCGAGCTCGAAAGGGATCTACTCTTAAATATACCTAGGAACCTTTGAATAGTTTCTGGTGGCGTAAAATCATCTTCATGATGATTACCAGTATGGGAATCCGCCACGCGAAGACCCATGCCCTTCGCGGTGAGTTCTTCGACGAAACTAGGGTAGAGGTCAGACTTGGTCAAGTCTAAACCTACATTCTCCTTCTCTGCCAAAGCTTTCCCGCCAAGGTAGAGATCATGGTACATTATCCCTGAATCACTGAAAAATCACATATCCTTTCAATATCAAAAATGACCCTTAAATGATCAAAATGTGCAAAAATATGCTTGTATTTGTGTATTTTGTTGTTTGTGAATGTGTAGGTACGGATATTGCAAAGATCATAAGAAAACGGTCAAAAACCAGATAAACACGAACATGAGAACGGATAGAGTGCAAAAGAGCCGAAAGCAAAAGGTCAACAAAGTCAAGTCTTGGTCAACAATGGTCAACCCACAAGAAGACAAAACCCTTAAAAATAACCAAAATGCCCTTACTGTTAACTCATTTTCACCATAAGTTCATAAACCCTTAAAATCCTAACACCGTTAGTCCTTTAACACTTAAGGACTAATGGTCGTTAAATCTCTTATAAAACCAAATATAAACCCTTAAATCTTTTCACCCGACTCATTTCTTTTTATAAAAGCCCAAGTCAACGACCCAAGCCCCTAGGTCAAACAAAGATATAAAAAGAAAAGAAAAAGGGCGGGAAATCCCGTTTTTACTATTCATCATCTTCTTCAGTTTAACCTCGCATCAAATCAAAGGGTAAAATGCAATTAATGACATGGCTAAAAGATTCGAGTGCTATGTTACATGTTAGCAAAAGGAAACGCCACAAGAGCTCATGATTGGTCAAGAAGGGTCAAGGAATGACACGTTGGAAGCAAAGAAGCACATATGGAATGGATTTTTACACTAAAACTAAGCCAAAAGAAGCACAAAGCTTCTGACACAAGGATTGCCACGCTGGCAATCCGTGTGAGCATATTTAATCCAACAAACATAAGATGGGACCCAATGATTGCAATTAAATAGAGGGTTGAGATCAAGACTGAAAGGAGCGTGTAAAAAGACCTAGAAGCATCCTCTCAGCCGATAAATCGAAGACCTTCTCACTCACAATAACAATCTTCTTTTTCTTTTTCAGTTTTTAGTAGCTTAATGTTTAGCTTATTTTAATGTAATTTTTCTACTTATGGTTTTTAGTCA